>JBBPDA010052464.1:0-13729 GCA_037974385.1 Arnoldichthys spilopterus
TATATAATTTATATAATCCCCAGGCACATACTCTATCTTTTTAATTTTAACCAAAATCAACGCTCTTATTGGAACTTTTATTTTGAAATATTGAGTTTCTCCACCGTCAGCGCTGACAGTCAGCGTGTTCAGCATGTTAGCATCAGCTGCACCTGGATTCCCAGTAAATCTCAGTAAGGATGGCTTCAGGTAGCCTCCTGTTGAAGGATGTTGTGTGTTTTGGAGGTTTCTCGGACAGGAGAACCCTTCTTTTAGCAATCTGAGCGTCAAAGACTCGCAAAACTGTTTACTTTTATTTCCTGCTGCTGAAACTGGGTGAGTTGTCATCATATTAGCTCTCTGGCTAACGGCTAGGTCTCTTTACAGCTCATTTCGAGTAGAACCCAGATTGTAACGATGCGTTGGTGTTTGGAAGAATTTGTCTCCGGATCATGATGCTATTAAATCACCCAAGACTCCTGTACTTGCACAGCTTAGCTCCAGTCCAGCTGATTCATCAGCTCTCTCTCTCTCCAAGAACTTCCTGAGGATAAGTTCATGTGTTACAGTGAAAAGTGTAGTATAGAGGAGTAGAACAGGAGACACAGTCACATGGAGCATGATGAGAGGTGTGAGCATTGTATGTCATCTACGAATGTCAAATTTGAATACAAAATAAATAAAAACAGTGCTCAGATATTAATAGTTTAATAAAATGAGTCTTTAAAAAAAAAACTTGAATAGAAAATAAATGTACTAATAAAAGTTAAGTAAAAAATGATCAAAGATTAAAATACTTAAATATCTGCCATTATACTTTTTATTCAAGTAAAATTAAATGTTTTAATTTAAGAAAAGAGTCGAGCTAGTTGCTGCCCACCTCGAAGTGTTTATATTGACATCACACTCCACTGTGTATTAGAATGTGAATACATGAATCTTCACTGGTCTAATGGTTAGATTTGGGTCGATTACTGTGCATTTTGCCTTTCACGTTTTTTTTTCATTAATACAATAACAAAAGTCCTCAGATTTTAGCTGTTTTTTTTACTTTCAAAAATCATAACTAGTGAAGTACAGGGTATGTACATCCTTGTACAGCAGCTGCACTGTCCAGAACAAGAAAGCCTCACGAAAGTCTTTTCTGTCTCCTGCCCTCTAGCGCAATCAGAACATGCACAACTAGATTCAGATTCTACCCCAGTGATGTCAGACTGTATAACATACATCAGTTTGATATGCAGAGCTTTCAACATGCAATAATATTGGTCATAAAGTACAATACATAATGTACAATATTGTCCATATATCTGTTTATCGCAACTTTGTCTAACAAGAGAGTGTATTTAACCAGGCCTTCTGTGCTCAGGATGATGACATTTCTGTTTTCAAAAACATTCTTCATTCACTTTAAATGCTAAGCAGACTTCCAGAATATTCTGGAACTTGAAAAAACTGTACAGAAGTTTCTAGAACTTTCTAAAACTGTCTGGAGTACATAAAATGTCGCCTGTTTTGCCACTATAAATACAAGACTTTTGTGAGTTGTGGTCATAAAATCAAAGTTATGATGAATAGAGCTGTGTTTACATCGGCTTTAGACATAAGCAGTTGAATTATAACACTTAAAAGCCATGAAGCGCAGCTGTGTAACTAACACCGACACTGTTCGGTAATAGTCACTTGATATTCCACCTGATATTTGTAAAGTTTAGTTAGAATTTTATTTTCATTGTATTTACTATAATGCTGTAATGTTGCTAATTGTCTAGTAAGAATTTCATTGTGATCTGTACATCGTACTTTTTTACATATGCTAATAAAACTTTTAATCCTTGATTCCTCGAAAGAAGCCTTTTTTAGGAATATAAATCAGATGATGGTGCTGAGCTGCTGAAACCTTTTCCACACCTTATCCAAGATTCATAATTTTTGTGTGTAATGTGTAATTACTGCCAATAAAAGGTGGTAATGCATCTCACAGCTGTTTGCCAACTGCCATTTATTAACACTAGTAGATAGATCTGTTACTGCCAGATTTTTTTTCATTAAAAATTCATAATTTTTCGATGCAGACCATTTCATTTTTGCATTGTGATACATTGTAGATAGATAGATAGAAACTTTATTAATCCCAAGGGAAATTTTTTGTGCAAGTATTTTCTCCAACTCTGGAAAATGGAGCCACTAACTGGGCTTTATTCACTTGACTCTCCATCCAAATAACATATAAGTATGAGTATTTGCAAGACTTTTTGGACACAACATGCAAACTTCTCCCATGGGAAATGATCTAAAAAGGCTAAAAATTCCTTCATAATCTGTGACCAGGTTAAACATCCAGCATCCTACCACACAATGGGCAAAAAGCGAGGAAAAGATAGAAGTCCGAGAGGGGAAAACTCTATGGATCTATCAGGCATGTACCCTCCAGTTCTCTCAGGCATGTTTGGTTTTCTTGCACAGAACGTATGGTTTATTTTCCCTCCTGTGCTGTTTAGGTGCAACGTGCACTCATATCCGTAAAGGTATAGACCACAGCTTGTTAAAGAAGGTTGACCTGGACAAGCACTGGAACACCTGCCAAGCCTGCGGAGAAGAGACACACAGTGATGGAGACACTCTGTCAGAAAGCAAGACTGATCAGGAGGCGCCAGCTTTGTGGATGTGTCTGAAATGTGGCCACAGGGTAAGTGGGGAACCAAGTTTGAGCTACAGAACACTTCATATAAATAATGTAAATAATAATGTAAAGATTGATAGAGTATAATTAAAATGAGAAAAAAAATATATTAACAATAATAAATGCCAAAAAATATTTTTTAATTTTATTAAAGATCATCGCTCAGATCGTCCGTAGTTGTGTGACGGACCAAATGTGTCACATTTTAGAAAGTGGTGAGTTCTTCCACCAAAATAAGAGTCCCAGTTAAAAGTTAACTTTCTTTGTTGCTCAGCAACAATATGTCAATGTTAGTCATAGTGGATACACAGGTGGTACACGTCATCCAGTCTTTGAATCCTTAAAGGGCTTCCATTCAATTCACGCGCCTCTGTTTGCGATCCGTTCAGGGCTGTGGGAGATTCTCGGAAAACCAGCACGCCGTCAAACACTATGAGAAGCCGCGGTCAGACACGCACTGCTTGGTGCTCAGTCTGGACACCTGGAATGTGTGGTAAGAGAAGTCAAAACTGCAAAAAATGTCCTTAGTTGAATTTTAGGATGGCAAATGTACTTACATACGTGAGGTTCTGCTGCTGTGGGCTGATGCCGGTTTCATCCCTTTCAATGACGCACCCAAAAGCTACTTGTGTGCTAGCAGCGCCCTCTTGTGGAGAATCTTCATCCTGCTAAACCGCAGTGGGTTAAAATCCCCAGGTCCTTGAGTGTAGTGTTACAGTTTTAAGATTTTTACAATACATCTCAACCATCCATACACTGAAGCTGGAGCTTTAATCTTCCTCAGTTTAACCAGAATTTAACATTGCCTTTAAAAATGATTCTCTATGATTTAGCTTGTTACATTAACATGTTTAAAGGGCCATTATTCCACTTTGTGTATTTTATTTTTCCACTTATTTGATCCTTTTATGCTCTTTTCACTGTGTATTTGTACCAAGAATTGACATAACTCATTTTTACATGTTCTGATTGGCTACCCTGCATCATTCGTCATTCAAAATTCAGTCCCGGTCAAAACACTCCTCTTAACTTGATACGTGGGTGGGGCTAAACCGCTGTAGGCTGAATGGATGTATTATACATGAGAGTGAATTCTGCCTGGGGAGCAGTGTAGTGGGACGGTACCTTGCTCAAGGGAACCTCGTTATGAATTTGTCATTGTGAACACACTCAAGCACCACAACTAAATGTGACCTCTGCATTTAACCCATCACACGTGGAGCAGCGGGCAGCTATCAACAGCACCCGGGGAGCAGTGTAGTGGGACGGTACCTTGCTCAAGGGAACCTCACTAGTGCCCGGGCTGGGACTCAAACCTGCGACCTTCCGGTCCCAAAGGCAGTGTCTTAACCACTAGGCCACCACTGCCCACTAGTACCCAGGTCGGGACTTCTGACCACTAGGTTATCACTGCCCTAAACACTTTGAACATGTTGGTTTTGTTGTGGAACATAGTACATCAAACAAGAAACTTTAACATTAAGTTTTCCCTTATATGGGCCCTTTAAGTCTGGGCTCACCCAATTGGGCAGTGGAGGCCTAATTGTTAGGACATTGCTATGGGGACCTGAAGGTCGCAGGTTCGACTCTCGGCCCAGGCACCACTGAGGTTCCCTTGAGTAAGGTACCGACCCGTCACACTGCTCCCCGGGCGCTGTTGGTAGCTGCCCGCTGCTCCACGTGTGAACGTGTGATTGGTTAAATGCAGAGGTCACATTTCGTCGTGGTGCTTGAGTGTGTTCACAATGACAAATAGTCACTTTCCCTGTTGCTCAATCTTTTCTGTAGTGAGGGCTGATACGAGGTTTGATTGTGTTTTTTCTGAAGGTGCTATATCTGTGATGATGACGTCCACTACTCCAGCACGGGGCAGCTGGCTCAGCTGGTCTCCAACATCAGGAAACACGCAGCGGGCTCCAGGCCTAAAGCCTCCACCGGAAGTAGGTGCTGTAGTTTTGTGCGGTGCCGTGGCCCTGCTGGCTCTCAGATCCAGCTCCTGAAGGCCCACTGCACCACACAGTTTAGTGTGTTTCATCTACTTGGAGGAATTCTCCACCGTTTTTCTGCCTAAGCTCCGTCCTCTGCGTCTGTAGCGCCACCGGCAGTCGTTCCCAAATGTTTCCCTGAACCTCTGGCCGACTCGACATGCACTTCTAGAAACCGATGTGCAGTTGCTGCATTCCTTTTGTAAGTGTTTTAGAGTACCCCTCATCCAAAATAATGTACATTAAGCTGTGAATCTGTGTAATTCACTGGCAGTGGTTCTTTGCTTTTGTGGCCTTTTGTAACTGTAGTTTTTGAACAGGCTCTTCCTGGTCATCGTGCATCCCAGAAACCCTTAGGTCTGAAGCTGCATTTTTGCTCTTCCAGTTCTCCAATGTTGACATTCTCCCATCCCTCACACCCGCAGCATTTGGTTCCCCTATTTACACTAATCAGCCATAACATTAAAACCCCTTTGCCTAGCATTGTGTAGGTCCCCATGATGGAGCCAAAACAGCTCTGACTGCGGTGCACTGTGTGCTCTGACCCCTTTGTATCATAGATAGCATTAACATTTTGTGCCACTGGAGCTTCACTTTGGGATGAGACCAGACAGGCTAGCCTTCACTCCCCAAATGCAACAGTGAGCCTTGGGTGCCCGAGACCCTGTCACCAAATCTACAGTTGTCCTTTCTCGCCTCATTTTGGTAGGTACGATTTACTGCCCACCTGGAACCTGTCATTATGACTCCTAATAACGCCCTTGTCAAAGTGGCTCAGATCCTTATGCTTGTCTATTTTTCTGCTTCCAGTACATTAGCTTTAAAAACTGACTGTTCACGTGCTGCCTATTATAACCCCCCCCCCCCCCAATGTTTTGGCTGATTGGTGTAGGCCTGTATAGAATGCAGCAACTGACCATCGAGTTCTATTAGAAGTGTGTTTGAGTTTTCTGCGCTTTCCTCAGTTGGAGGCAAATGGGTCGGAGCGACTGTGGCAGTGGGCCGTGCTCAGCTGATGGAAGTTAGGTGAGAACACAGTGAAGTTTTCCTTTAGGGGCTTTGCTTTTGTAACACCGGCCTTTTCTCCAAAACGACGTCTTCATCCAGAGGCGAAAGAAGAGAGCGGCCTGACGGAGGAGGACGTGGTAAAGGAAGTGGCTGAGAAAGAGCCGGAAAATCCACCCAAGCAGAAAGAGAACAAGAAAAGCACGAAAGAAAACGGCGTCCCCAAAGCGTCCCCGGGAAGGACGCACTGTGGAGCGGTGGCGGTGAAAGGCTTCAGCAATCTGGGCAACACCTGCTTCTTCAACGCTGTCCTGCAGGTGAGGAGCCCTTTGTGCCTTTAAGAACGTTATATGTAAGTGAACTCTGTTCTGATTGGCTGCCATGTATGCAGCTTCAGTTCCAATGGGTGGGGCTAAGCTGCAGCAAAGATGTGTGTACATGGTAAAATCAAGCAGGCTGTGTGGACTAGGCGGTGAATGGGACATGTGGCAAATACATCAGTGTTATTTTGACAAAGTGACATTTTTTTCCCAGTTCTCCATGATCTGATTTAACAGCTGATCGTGCTTTTTTGGAACGAAAACCTGCAGACCTTTGTGAATAAGACTGTACACACCTGGGCGGGTGGGCAAGCATGGTTTATTGATCATGGAGGGTAAATTTGTGTAAAACTCGTTTCCTCTACGTTTCAGAATTTGTCCCAGACGACGCTGCTACGTCAGCTGCTCAGTGGAGTAAAGGACGAGCAAAGCAGCCTGTTACTCACACCCCCACCATCGTCAGACCTGGTACACACACACACAGCTATATATAAACCATCCGTGTAATGGATGATAAACATCAGTGATTTGAAAAAATGTGTGAACCATTTAAAATGTTCAATATTTTTACATAAATTTGATCTCACACTTGTTCAAATTTTCTACTGTAGACAGAGAGAACCCAATTAAACAAATGAGACAAAAATATTATACTTGGCTATTTATTTACTGAGGAAAATCCTCCAATATTACAGATCTGTGAGTGGAAGAAGTAAGTGAAACTTTTCTTTCAGTATCTGTTGTGATGGGACACACCCATTGTTTGGTGTTCTCCTAATGGTGAACTCATGAACATTTAAGATTAGCCAGTGTGAGAGAGGCCTTTAGTTGGGAGGTTAGAAGTAACTGGTGTCCCTATTAAAGTGATTGAAGTGGTCTTTGTTGGTCAAGCACTCCTGGAGAAGGCATCAATGGATTTGAATTCCCTCCATTTGTATACAGTCTGTCTTCCTGTGCATCAACAACTCTTTTTTTTTTTTCCACAGGTCCTCACAAATTTTCTTTATTCGTGTCATTATACACTTCCACAAACATGTGTTGTGAAGATTAGACTTTGACAGATCCCTGATTTTAAAATGAAACAGGTTGCCATTCTCTCCCTGATTGTCATGTCACTGATTAGAAAACAACTGGTTCTAATTGCACCTTCAGATTAGCTACTAATCCTAGAGGTGCACTTACTTTTTCCACTCACAGATCTGTAATATTAGGCAATTTTTCTCAGTAAATAAAGGAACAAGTATAATATTTTTGTCTATTTTTTTTTAAATTTAGGTTCTTTTTTAACTAATTTTAGGACTTGTTGCTGATGCAGAAATGTAGACAATTTAGAGGGTTCACAAAGTTTTAAGCACCACTGTTATTAGGTAGACTTCATTCATGAAAAAAGGGATGGATACTACTGTAACAATGAATACAATAAAGACAAAAGCTAAGTATGCATGTTAAAATAATGCAGCTTAATGTGATTTTTTTCCATCCCAGGATCCTTTGCAGGTCCAGCTGCCCAGACCTGGCTCCCTCACCCTGGCAATGTGCCAACTGCTAAATGAAATCCAGCAGACCCAGAAGGCCGTGGTGACGCCCAGAGAGCTCTTCACTCAAGTGTGTAAAAAGTAAGACCCCTTCACACACTGGTTGCTTTGGACTTTTATGACTTCACAAGAGTTGGAAACTTCATAACTGTGTGTGTGTGTGTGTGTGTGTGTTGCATTTTCTGTAGGGCGGCCAGGTTTAAAGGCTTCCAGCAGCAGGACAGTCAGGAACTCCTGCGGTACCTACTGGACGGCATGAGAGCAGAGGAGAGCACCGTATGTATGCAGATGTTAGCCAAATGCTAATGCTAGCTGTCAGGGAAGGCGCACACAGGGACTGTCTCCTTGCATCTCTAAGCTGACTTAGATCTGTTAAGGGTGTTTTTCTTTTCTGAGAGACACGTCAGGTGTGTGTGTGTGTGTGTTTCTTGTCCACAGAGGGTGACTGCTGGTATTCTGGAGGCCATGAAGAATTCTGGGAAAAGTTTAGATGAGGAGCAGAAGAAATTAGCAAAAGGTGAGTTCCTGCCGAGTGACAGCGGTGCTAATTCAGCTTGAGGAAAGGCTATAAGTGCCAGTCGTTGCATTTTCAAGTGCTGCAAGCGCAGCATGTATCACATGACCAGAAATGACCAGTCCGTGGGATTTCAACAGGTTTGAGAACCAAATGCAAAAGTCTGGCAGATGTGAATGGGCAAAAACATGGCAGACAGAAGCTTCTGCTTTATTTGGTTTTTATGATCGTGGTTTTGAAGTTCGTTGGCTCCACTTTCCCCTTGCTACTGTTCCTGCTTTCATTCATTTCATTCAAGTTTTTAGCATAACCGTGCCGAATCTCATGCAGCAGCCACTCGTAAAGCCACTGATGTCAGTGTTTCTAACTTCAGGACCAGCAGTTTTTGTGGTGCCAGCACCAGCCCTGTTCATTTTTGAAATGCAAGGAACTTGTTGTAGATTTGAAACCAGGTTTATAAGATGCAAAAGTGTTACAAAAAAATTTTCCCCCACATCTGTAACAAACACACACTTGTCAAATTTGGATTCTCAACAAAAATGTGTTTATATGAATATTTTCTGTAGAGTACGAGAGAAACGGTGGAACCAAGAACTTCGTGGACCACGTGTTTGGAGGAGAGATGACCAGCACCGTGATGTGTAAAGAGTGCAAGACGGTTTCTTTGGTAACGGAGGTGTTTCTCGACCTGTCGCTGCCTGTGGCTGATGAGGTACAGTCATATATTCATGCTTAAGTTCATTCAGTTTCATAGAGTTTCAGTATAAGTCGTTTATAGGGGTCTCATGGTCCATTAAAGGACGTCACGTATGGTACAATAGGGAAAAAAGCATCAAACCACCCCCAGTTCATCAGGCAGGCCTTCTGTTTATTGATATGAACATCTTCTCTGGGGGTCAGAGGTCATATTGTGTATGTGGACCTGAGGACCTACAAAAGGCAGCAGCTCACAAATGGCTCCAGCACTGAAGGCCTGATTTAACCATTAAGACCTTAGGCTCCGCCCCCTGGGGTTGGTGTCAGATGGACATCGAGCAGCATTCGTGTAATGGTATTCTGTGATCTTCCTTCTAAAATTTTTTAAATGTTATATGAAGGGCAAAAAAAGCATATTCTGTATAAGCAATGATTAGGGTTGGGAGCTGCCACATAGTCATGATGCTATCACTACATTTGGGCCACAATAGGACGGTTGATGATGAGGATTCTTCCAATTTAAAGCAGACGTTGCATTACGTACAGGAGTCTCTGCAGCCATCTCTGCGACTTTGACTTCCTTCCCAATTTCTGTGAAAAAACTGCAAGGTTTTGCGCCACCTTGTGGACTACAGAAGTGTGGTATCATGACTGACGTGTACAAAAATAAAAGTCTGTCAAAGACATTTTAAAGAATGAAAATATTAAATAAATAAAGATACTTGGGATTGCTATATTGGTCATAACGTGTAGTTATTATGGTGTTGATCCTTGTAGGCTTACAGGAAGAAGAACCAGAAGAAGGGGCTTCAGCAGAAGAGCAGCATCTCTGAGGACAAAGGGCAGGACAGTTCCACTCCGCTGGCCAATGGCGATGAAGATATGCCAACAGGTGCCAGTAGCAAGTACCAGCAAAAGAAGGCCAAGAAGCAGGCAAAGAAACAAGCTAAGGTACTGAGACGCAGGGTCTTCGCTTCTAGAACTAACGATGACAAATCCCATCTCATCGGATCACTAACCGTAATACGGATTACATCTTTACTCAATGGGGTTCAGACGTATGGGAGGTATCAAGGTTTATGGTGTTCTGCTCAACAAAAAAGGATGTTTTATACAATCTAAACCAATCATTTTTCACAAACATGCAATCACTCAAATGTATGTAAGTGTGCTCTTGAGTGTGTGTAGATTCTGTTCTCAGCTAAGAACAAACCTTAAATAAGAAAACATTGGTAAATGTCAGTATCTTTGTCCAAAAAGCTGCACAATTTTGTGGACAGTTGGTAAATGGGACCCATTATGTTTTTGAACTCCAGAGACTGTAAAAGTATCAGTATTATGAAGCTCTTGTCAAAATAATGTGCTTACCATCGACTGGCGTCCTCATACTGCTGGAATAAATGCTAAAAGCCTAATTTGCAATAGGTTTGGGCCATAAAACGATAAAGAAACTTGGCAAAATCTTGCATAATATAAGCAAAGTGCATTTGAGGCGTTCCCAGAAAGTTCTAGAAAGTTCTGAAAGACTCCAGAAAGTTCTAGAAAACTCTGGACAATTCTAGAAACAACTGGACCGTTTTTAGCAATTAATGGGGAAAGTTCTTGAAAACAGATACGTCATTGTCCTGAGCACAGAAGAGATTTTTTTGTAGAACAAAACAAATGTTTTAGGCATAAAGAATTGGGAAAACCGATATGGTAAAATGGTACGTTAACCACTGGGTGTTTTATCCTGTTTACAGAATCAGAAGCGGCAGCAGAAACCGGGGGCAAAGCTCACGCTCGATGCGCTGACCACTCAAGACCCAGAAGCCCCACCTCCGAGTGTGGATGGAGAGCTGGAGGCTGGCACTGAGGGCGGAGCAGACCAAGAGAGGAGCCAATCCATGACCTGTGACCAGGCTAAACCTGCGGAGGAGGAAGAGGAGGAGGCCAAGGAAACGCCTGAATCTAATGTCAACCGTTACATTGCTCTATCGGAAGAAAGTGCACCCCTGTCTGCGGAGGAAGGGGCGGATGAGGAGGACGCAGTGAGCGCCCTGGTGCATGAGGGGGAAGAGTTAGCTGATGGAGTGAAAGCGATTTCCCTGCAGCCAGCCAATGAGGAGAGTCTGGAGGCGGAGCCGGAAGAGGAGGCAGCAGGTGAGTCACTCAAACCTCATGGAAATGTCAATATTGTGAAAATAAAACAATATTCTAATGTCACGTTTTTCCCGTATCGACCACTCTTAGGCGACTCTTTACAGTATGTGGTGGTGGATCAGGACCCAGAGTTGGCCTTCCACACACTGGCCAGCAGGGCGGCGCCAGACAAGCAGGAATGCTCAGTGGAGTCATGTCTGTACCAGTTCACCGACGTGGAGCATCTAACACAGAGTAACAGCCTGTTGTGTGTGACCTGCACCAAAAGACATACTGCATCCAAAGCATCTGATGGTCAGTGCACGCCCAAAGTGGCTGAAGTGGGTGGACACACCCTTCTTGTGCATTTTCTTGCTTTAATTTTTTTTTTTTTATAGTTTTATGTATCAAATTTTCCAACCACTTTTTAGCCCATAGAATTAAACACATTTTTTTCGCAGTGCTTGTAAGCGATGTAAATGAGCTCTGTTCTAATTGGCTGCCCTCTTTTGGGCTTCATTTATAGAGCAGTCTGGACTTAGACGCAATGGGCGGGGCTAAACAGCTGTAGACCAAATTGATGGATATAGTTAAAATGCTGGTTTTTGTGACGTTACAAAAAACCACCAGATTCAATGTTGGTTGTGTTTGCGTGGACATTTCCAGGTGGTAGGAAGAACGTTTACAGGGACGCCCTGAAGCAGATGCTGATCTCCTCCCCTCCACCTGTGCTCACTCTACACCTGAAGAGGTTTCAGCAGGTAAACACACCTGAAGCCCACCACACTCCATCGCTCTTCTGCACCACACTTTGCCGATTGAGATGTTTCATTAAGCTTAATGTG
Source organism: Arnoldichthys spilopterus (assembly GCA_037974385.1). NCBI lineage: Eukaryota > Metazoa > Chordata > Actinopteri > Characiformes > Lepidarchidae > Arnoldichthys > Arnoldichthys spilopterus. Next base: position 11,684 of record JBBPDA010052464.1, read on the forward strand.
TGTGTGTGTGTGTGTGTGTGTGTGTGTGTGTGTGTGTGTGTGTGTGTGTGTGTGTGTGTGTGTGTGTGTGTAGATGGGCTACAGTGTGTGTAAGGTGAACAGGCATGTTCAGTTTCCTCAGGTGCTGGATCTCACCCCCTTCTGCTCCAGAAACTGCAAGGTATTTCTCTCTCTCTCTCTCGTGCTCTCTCTCTCTCGTGTTCCCTCACTTTCTTTCTCTCTGTCTCTCTCTTTCTCTCTGTCTCTCTCTTTCCTGCGCACAGTCTCTCTCTCGCTCTCTCTCGCTCTCTCTCTTTCTGTCTCTCTCTCTCTTGCTCTCTTTCTCTCTCGCTTTCTTGTTCTCTCTCTCTCTCGCTCTCTCTCTCTCATGCTCCCTCTCTCTTTCCTGCTCTCTCTCACTTTCTTTCTCTCTGTCTCTCTCTTTCTCGCGCACACACACTCTCTCTCTCGCTCTCTCTTGTGTTCTCTCTCTCTCTCTCTCTCTCTCTCTCTCTCTCACTTTCTGTTGCTCTTTTAGTCTCTCTCTGTCTCTCTTTTTCTCCATGTCTCTTCTTTTTTGTTTCTTGACACTTTCCACCCTTTTTATTTCCTTTCCCCTTTTTATCTGATATTTTTGTTGCCCCACAGTTTTTTCATTATCCCCCTCTTTATTATTGCCCTCTCTAGTTCTTTCCACTTTACCTATGCACATCTAATAAAAGTGTGTAAAATCTCAACCAGCTTCACATATGTGTTTGTGTGTGTTTGTGTGTGTGCGTGTGTGTGCGCGCACGTGTGTGCGTGTCTGTGTGCATGTAGGGTATGGAGGGGGAAGGAACCCAGGTGCTCTATTCTCTTTATGGCATCGTGGAGCACAGCGGCACCATGAGGTCTGGCCATTACACAGCATTTGTTAAAAGTCGACCCCAAACACACGCCGAGCTGCCTAACGGAACCGCACCTGCAGGTACGTCCCACAGCTGGCAGATGCAGGGCTCAGCTACTAACTGAGTGGCTGAACTTTGACTCTTCCATGCAGAAAGACAATCCAGTCACACTGCCTCATTGGTGTCCCTCTGCAGGTGAAGCAGCTCTGCCTAAAGGATCCTGGTTCCACATCAGTGACAGTCACGTCCAGCCTGTTCCAGAAGCCAAGGTTCAGAGTGCTCAAGCCTACCTCCTGTTCTACGAGAGGATCTCTTAGGTCACGTGGGTCCAACACATTCGGGATCGATGGTTTATCAGCTTTGCACTCAGATGACAGTTGCACGTGCCCTTAGCCAAGGCTCTGCTGCTAGAGGACGCATGTGAATGAAGCACTACATAAGCAGGAAAGGAAGGAAGACTACGAGACTGTTGCTTTGTGGTGGTTTCAGTAAAATCATAATTATTGTGAACCTCACATTGCTGGTATGGAGCACAGGAATGGGAGAATATGATGTTTGATTCCTCAGATAAAGTTATTTTTTTCTGCATATATGACAGTATGGTGCACATGTCTGACCAAACCCTGCTGTGTTCGAGATGTTGAGCATAGGAAAACCTCAGACTTTCCCAAGTGAGCGAGTACATTGATTTTACAAGATATTTAATTTGGTACATTTTATATGACAAGTGCTTAATAAAATAATGATGGATTTAACTCATTGGTTCTCTGTTTTGCCATTTTTATGTGTGCAGCTATTAGTTTATTCCAAGCTAATGAAAATTATAGCTCTATATAATATACTGTACAGTCATGATCAGTAGCTCCTACCCATTTGTTGATGGTTAAATACATTTGGCATCATTTATTTAGTGAAACTGGATTAACTTGTTAGCTTGTCTTATTTTATTTAGAAATTATTGGCTTTACGTAGTAGTTAAAAAAATAGCTAAAGCTACTAAACTAAAAAATTGACTAAATTTAGCAAATTCTGATACATTAAATATTCGTTTTTTAATATACTAAAAATTTCTAGAACTTCTTACACTACACACACACAAATAGTAGTTTGTGTGTGTGTGTGTGTGTGTGTGTGTGTGTGTGTGTGTGTGTGTGTGTGTGTGTGTGTGTGTGTGTGTGTG
>JBBPDA010052510.1:0-13726 GCA_037974385.1 Arnoldichthys spilopterus
TAAACCTACCATTAAAATGAAACTGTTCTGAGACTTTTCATTTCTTTGTCATTGGACAAACTTACAAAATCAGCGAGCGGTCAAATAATTTTTTCCTCCACGGTGTATATATATATATATATAATCATATAGTGTGAATAGTACCAAATGTAGAGAGAAATTTATATTTTTATACTGTGTCTATTACCATTGTTTGTGGTCTTGTCAGTCTCTTTAACTTTCACAGCTCTGAATAATTGTGTAATTAATAGGTAAAGCTCTAATATTCCTTTAACTGTCACTACCATTACCTGGTACTGCATGCATCTTTGAAAAATTGGTTTAATTGGTTTTAAGTTTAGACCTTTTTTGTAACACCATTTCAATAACTATGATTAAAGCAGCTCCAACCAACACACCCCAAGGCCCAAAGTAAATACACGAGTCAAGTTTTCACAGCATTACATCATATACTGTGACTGCTACATCTTGATTCAGGAACCATTTACCCTACTGTAATTGATATGCACAAGTAGAGCCATCATAATAATGATAAAACCTAGTCCTGCACCTTTTTTCGAAATCACTTTATTAGACCTAAAAAGGTGCCAGTTCAATTCAGCTGCAGAAGATTTTATTTTTTACAAATATTCAGCCATATGCACTCACCACATGAAAGCTCACTGAATAAGGCCCATCAAAAATAGATACATTTTTTTTGGAAAATTTAGAACTTTTGTTAATTTTTGTTAAAACTTTGATCCTCAAGCTGCTTCATACTTGTCTTAAATAAATCACGCAAATTATTATGAAAGTGCTGGATTCAGATGGAGTTGAACAGCAGTAGTGTGTATTTGCCACATTCTTCATGAAAAGCATTTAGTCAATACCGCTGTTTGTAATATTGTCTTTTGTGTGTTTGTTGCTCAGTGTAAAGGTTTGTGACAAAATCTGGGCACCTTTCTTGTCTAGTATACTGTCTTAAAAATAATTTACAACAAATGGGATGTTAGGTTTACTGACGTTGAACATTTTCATGGTTTTTCTTGTTTTATGACTGTCCATTTTGTAGGATTTACTAAACTCTAAATCCGTTCTAACACACTCTTTCTATGAATCTAGCTTGAGACTTCAGGGGTTTGCACCTTATGCCCTTGAGCATACAATGCTGAAGATGCTTAGAGTGTCTCCATTAGGTTATGTTGTAAGTGCCTGTATTATTATCTGTAATTTATGGTCTGCAAAGCCCCTGTAAGCAGACCCATTTGTCACCTTTGACAAGCTATAGAAAAAAACACACATCATAATGTACAAATTCAAAGGGCAATGCTCTCCTCTGCCTTCTAAAATTGTAATGTTCAATGTAATTATGGTCAAAACGCATGACTGAATGCTGTTCTCTTATCGTTTTGCATTAACATGATTGTATGATGCGAGGTTAATATATACAGCATTAATATTTATAGTTATTTGTGTACTATGCATACATTTATTGTTTGCTCATTGTGGGACATGAAACATCCCAAACACTGTGATGATGAACTGTTAACTGTCAATAAAAAATCAAAAAAGTGGACATTTTATCTCTAAATATTTGCCTATGATATTTGCTTATAATGACTTTGTGATGCCTTCTAGGAAGGAAATATCTCATTAAGTGGTTTTATGTGTAAACATGTGCTCTCCACACTTCTGAATTTCAAAACACTTGCATACACTTAGAAAGTTTTCAATATTTAGTACTATAAGCACTGTAAAATTACCTCCTTTTTTGAAAAAAGTTATTTTTAATTAACACTGTTCCCACTGGTCAACCAGGTGCCAAAATGTTAAAAGGGACATTCCCCCCAATCATCTGACATCATTCTGGTCTGTCACATTACATGCCTATTACATGGCCATTTAAGGTGGGACAAAAATTCTCCTTGTCATCTACAAGTAAAACCTACCGACTGAGGCATTGCATCTATGAGAGGTCCAGAATCCGGAGAAGCAGATCAGACCTGACCTAGTAGGTGGAAAATACTAGCTATGGTTAGCTAGCTAGCTTGTAGCCTGACTCCATTGATACATCTATATACATATTAGAGCTAAAATTGCTAAATAAGAAGACTAATTCTCCAGCACATTTACTTACCCAGACAAGAAAACAAAGTGTTGTTGCTAATTAGTCATACATTGCAGTCTGCCTTTATCTGACAAGTTATGAAGTCGGAGATCTGGAGGATGAAGCCTTCACTCTGGGCAATGTTCTGCTTGGGCAACCTTGGGTCCTGGCATTCATGTGGATTTTCCTTTGACATGTACCACCCACCTAAATATTGTTGCAGAATAAGCACACTACTTGATGGCAGTTTTATTCTCTAATGCCAGTAGCCACTTCCAGGGGGTTATTGTACACTGCCACACTGCAAACATTGTTCATGAATGGCTTGAGGAACATGACAGAAAGTTCAAGGTGTTAACCTCCTATTTCCCCAGATCGTAAATCGTAATCCGTATAAAATCTATTTAACTGTGATAATAATTACAATAATTGTGACACATGGGTTTGTTAAAAATATATATTTTTATTACATTATATTGATTTTTATATGATTATAATTAATAAAAGGATTTTTTATTTTCTTAGGCTACATTTATTTCAGTTAAATGTTTTTTTATTAAATGTTTAAATTAAATGTTTACATTTTCTGTGACATTTACTTGAGATAATTAATCACAAAGACAGTTTTCATGACCACTTTTACTCATCTTTACCAAGGATGTCTGTAGTAATTGTTGTTTTTTTTTTTTTTTTACAGCACATCACTTAGTAAGTGGTGAGCTCAGCAAATATTTTTTGACAGGAAATTAAAATGAACTTGTACCTTAACCTTAACAATTTCCCCTGTTTCCTTGCCCTTTGTGTGTATTTCACTTGTTTTCCATCCCAGTGGGCTATTAAACAACATTCTAAAGAAATTACCCTTGATGTATATGAGTGGTCTTATGTCTTGCCTGTCTAATTGCGTGAGCAATGTAGCACTAGTCAGTCAATAATAGAGCAAATTCAGCTGATCAATAATATAATGTTGGCCTATAGTCTGCTTGTGTCTCTAAGGGAGGAAATCGTCCTGTACTGCTGAAATGAGTTCAAAGTGCATAGTGGTGTAACTGTCACTTCTGTCAACAGTCAGATATGGAATCTGACTTGTAGCTTTTGTTGAATTCATCTACACTGAAGAAGGGCACAAAGAAGAGTAATGGCGTATTCTAGAAAAAACTGTGCCATTTTTATTTCCAGATTTTCACATACATATACCCTTTTATTTGAAAGGAAGCACATTTTCTTAGTTTTTTGGATTTATGTCTGTCATAAAAGAAATTACCTCATTTAGAGAGTAGTTCAGCAACCTGATGTGTTGGACTTTCAAATGAATAATCAGATGAGTGATTATCTATCTTTCTCCAAGCTGTGTTTGTTTTGGAAGAAGGCAGCTCAATGTCTGGCTCCATGCAACGTTACACTGAGCTATCTTGTGAATATTTAATGTCATGTCTGCCCAGTCCTCATACATTTCAGCACTTGTATAGCAACAGAACAAAACTGAACACTGCACTCCAGTCGAGATACCTAAAACAGCACTGCAGTTCCCTTTGCATTAGCTGTGCATATCCTAACAGACTTGGTAAACATCCATTTATGTTGAGTACATGAGTATTACACATCATATCATATTGTACTGCACATTACTGTACTGTTTAACCCTGTCAAATATGTATGGAGTTCTTACCTTCTTATTTACCCCTCCACAACGCTCAGCCCAACTGGACCCTCCCCACCTCCTCAGACAGGCTTCAAGACTCTATGGTATCTAAGGGGTGAAACAAAGTTCCCCTGACCTATAGAGCTGCAGAGTCCCTTACTCTCTTCAAACGACAACTGAAGACCCACCTTTCCAAGGAGCACTTAGGACAATAACTAACAAATATTCTCACAGCTAATAATATTAGTTAATAATATTTTTGTGTATGGATTTACTTAAGTTCTGGTAGAATCTCAGTTTACTAGCAGCTCTTAACTCAAGTCTAGGTTTAATAGTGTGAGGTTTTCTTTGTAGACTACAAATCACCAGTGTACACCACTCTACGTAAGAGTGTCTGCCAAATGCCTGTTAGTTAATGTCTTTCTCTTATAGGACCAAGTACTTGTCCTTCTCTTCAAATGCAAAGCTTGGTGTAATACATAATATTTTGCATGTAAGAATGTACACAATGTGCATTTGCACATTATAATTTATGTAAGACATTTCATAAATAAATGAGGATTATATGTAAATTAAGGCAAAGTGTGATTAATGCTTAGCAAAATGTGCTTTAGCATTTGTGTTTGGCAGGAATAAAGTAGCACTGTGGCCAGCTGCATTCATGCTTTTGAGAGTTTTGAGAGAGAAGTGTGTCTAATTGACGGAAAAAAACAGTTTTAAAAAGTTTTTTTTTCTCTTTAAACTAAAGTCAATTAATAAAAGGTCAACACAATTAGTTTATTTCAGTGCGTTTAGTCAGTTTTTAGCTGCTAATTGTAATTTTGATTGTAATTTTCTACACTATGCAATCATATTGTGTCGCATGTGGGTGAAAAGCTTTTCTGTAGAATTTAGCTAGAGTATCTAAATATGTTCATATCCTTTGTACTAATTACAACATTCACACAAACGGTACATGATGTCTGCAATCTCACTGCATAATACCATTCTCAGACACATCCTTAATACTGTTTTTCAGAAAATTAGATTTTTTCAGCACCAAAGATTTCTGCAGCATTCATAGAATTTTGCTTGTTCATTCCTAAACCTATTCTGAAGTATCTTGCCCTGATATATTGCTCATAGCTGGCTTTATGCTAGATTGTATACAAAAAAAATATTTTGAAGGAGTGGTACTAACTAGAAGTAGTTAGCATGTTAACTAGCAAATGTTGAATTACGGTGACTCCAGCAAACAAAGGTGTCCACCATTTCTTTCAATGTGGTGCACATATCCCTCAATCTGGCTGCTACCATCTTTCAGCAAAACAGTTCAGGGTGTATTGCTTCCTTTTTTCCATTGTTTTGGAAGAGGTAAAGGTTTGTTCCTCCTCTCTTTGTCACTGTTTGGAAACTTCCGATTGAGCATCATACCAATTAGCCTGGTTTTTAGTTTCAACATGGCAAAATGTTGAGGTGAATAAGGTGAATAGTATATTCACCAGGGCAGATATGGTTAGGACACTGTGCTTGGGACCTGAAGGTCGCAGGTTCAAGTCCCAGCTTAGGCACTACTGAGGTACCCTTGAGCAAGGTACCGTCCCACTACAGTGCTCCATTCCTTGGAAGTCGCTTTGGATAAAAGCGTCAGCTAAATGAGTAAATGTAAATGTAAATGTGAATATATAGTAAAGTACAGCTGTGGTGCAGCCAGTGGTGGTTAAGACACAAAAGACCAAGGCACAATATAATATTGTATGGTTTTTCTGTATGGTTTTTCTGTGCAAGAGGCTGCTCAGTAGCTGCTCTTTTGGTCTCAGTTTTTGTATAATTAGATTTTGTTGTATAATAATAGAAAACACTTCACCCTCTGCATCCTCTAGATCCCATGTTTCAATTAAATTCAGTTCCTGTGGTGTGTATGTGTGGTCTGTAAAGTCAGCAACAGATTTGCCTTGGGGCATGAGAATCTGAGGCCTTCGCTTTCACTACATCGTGCTAACATCAGCTTTGCACACAGTCGCTCTGGCAACAAACCTCTGCCTTTTGTTACGCTCTCCTGTGGATTTATCCACATACTTTGGAAGCCGAGCTTAATCCAACACAACCTGTTATGTTTTCATCAGCACAAGGGATACAAAAGATCAAAGAGTCATTTGAGGCCAGATATAAAGCTAGTCATAGTCACAGCACTAGTGTACAAATGCTATATTTCCTAGTATTCCCTCGACACCTGTTCAGGAATTATCAAATTTATCACCATGTTTCAGAATTAAACACATTTTTGTACACTGATTAGCTACTTTATAAGAACACCCACCTTACACTTATTGTACATTTTACTATATTAGTGCAGTTTGTATTTTAGAACAAAAACTGTAGTCCATGTTTTTCCTCTGTTGTTTGGAGTCTGTTACCTCCTTTTACCCCATGTATCAATGGTCAGGAACCAGGTACTTTATGGTTGATGGATTATTTCTTAGCACAGCAATGACACTGACATGATAGTGGAATGTGTGTGTGTGTGTGTGTGTGTGTTTGTGTAGTATTCTGTACAGAATAGATCAGGGCTAAGAAATGATGCAGAGATACAGGTGGGCTACAGTCTACCATTAAAGTGATGGTACAATTCCAACCACATTGCACTTTGTGGTACTGTAAAGGTGGACACAACAAAATCTGGTACTGTTTTTCTAACAATTATATCAGCAAGTTTGTACTGATGAGATACTGAACTCAGAAGTGTACAAAGGAACTTGCAGAACAAAATGCTTAAATTATCTAAAGAATTGGGAAAATGCACCATCTTTTTAAAGAATACTTTGCCATAAAGAAAGCTGCAGTCTTTGAATGGTTTATCTAAAAAAGGGTGCACACCATTAAATCCTAGGGAACTTTTGTCTAGCCTATACTCAAACTTTCCCCTGTTCACACAAACTGGGGAAAAACATGAGTGAAAACAGGTAGGCAGGTTGAGCAGAGTACTGTGCTGTGCACCAGCCCAAATTTGAGCACCTCTTGTTTAAATGGCAATGTTGATAAATGGCTTTAAACAATTTACATATGCAGGCTATAGTTTTATATGACCACATTCACACCTCACATATTGAGCATCAGAACTAAATCTGAATAATCACTTAACCACATAAAGTAAATATATCTTCCCAAGACACATTCAGCAACCAGAAAACATCTGAATATAATTTTAATTCTGTAGCCCACTGGATAAGCCAGTCAGCTCAAATAAAGCACCAGTTTGGTTACACTTTACCTCACCTCATTGTTTTTCACAGTACTGCTACAATGAAAACAATGTGCTTTTCTTTTGAATAGAACAGATAAATGAAAAGAAGCATATGTTACTGGCTGATGTGCATAATACCTCCCACTTTGAAAAAAAGAATCTGATAATCTGATAATTACAAATAATAAGTAAAATAGTTTCTAATAAAAAGTTAAATCACTTACATCAGTAATAAGCTTCTGGTAATGTTAAATGCTGATGTTATTGATTAAAAAAATATTTAATTTGTTATTTTATCACTGCTACAACTAAATGTTCTGATGTAATTTAGCATATAAAGTAATAAACCAGCCCTCAAGAAAATATCAGGGATTCTCCCCAGGGGGAAACAGTGAGGCCAAATTGATAAGCCCATGAAGAGTTTTGACATGAATGGCTAGACATTTAGAAGAAAAGCAAACTTTATTTTCCCTAGTAACTAATTATTCTTTATATGCAGTAAAGGTAATTTAATTTCTCTTGATGTAACTTGTAACTGTTATGTTGCATTGATGCATTGGATGTTTTGACACCTTTCTATCACAGCAACAAAAGCTCCAGAAGCTCTTCAGTGGAATCTGACCAGACCCACTAGCCTTCACTCCTGATGGATATCAATAAGTCTTGGGCACCCATGTCCAAGTTGGACCACATTTGGTAGGGAATAATCGCTGCATATCTGCAACACCCCCACAAGAATTGTCATATTGGAGATGCTCTGATTCATCTCGTCATCTGGCCACCACAGTCACAGTCTGTCCTGTGTCAAAGTTACTCAGATCCTTACATGTGTTGATTTTTCATGCATCCAACACATCAACTTCAAGAGCTGATTTTTCACTTGTTGCATAATATAGCCAACTTCTTGACACTTTTATTATGATATAATTGGTGGTATTCACTGTAGCAGATCAGTGCATGTACATCACATATACATGCATGTTTATCTGTGAGCTTTGAGCCCTACATACAAACACAATGTCAATGGAATCTAAATCAGCAATGAAGTAGGAATATGCACTGAAGCCTGTACCTCGGTGAACACACTGATATTATATATAATAAACCTAATTAAAGCTGAATATGCTTAAGCTAAATAAAATAAATAAAAGGTGCTTTATGGGGCCTAGTTGCTGTGGTTGATTAAGCAAAAAAAGATGCTTAGCATATTTTGTTGAAAACAGTGACTTTTGCATCCCAGAGAGCATATCATTAGTTTCACCTCATGTGATTAACATATGAGTGGCCATGTTGAATAATAAAAGGCTGACCATTCAGATCACAGGTGTAAAAGCTAGCAGAGTTTCTCTTTATTGATTCTGCTAACTGTAGATTTCTGTGAATAAGCTGGACAAGAGTTCTGAGTTTGTAACAGAGGAATGGTTAAAATCTTGATCAAATTTTGGAAGGTTCAGTGTACGGACACATTGTGCACATCTCCTAAGTGATGAGGCTGTTCTGAAAATGAGTTTAATTGGATTATTTCAAATTTACCCTGAGAAGATTGGGAATGGAAATTGCATTGTTAAAAATGCATAGATGTGTACGGGGTCAGGCTTCCCCATGTGATTACTGTGCACGCAACCAGCATAGAAGAACTTTATGGCTTTGCTGCAGTTTATAACAATTAAAATTACTTTGTTAAAATAACTTTTTAACTGAGGGATGAGTTTTAATACATTTTACAACAGTATAGTTCCTAAATAGTGCTTGGCTGTATGTTTCTAGAAAAAAACCCAAAAACATTTATTTGTGTAGGATTAGGGTTAGGTAACCCTAACATTTACATCATGTAAGGGTCTATTTAAACTTCAACATTTTTTAAAGAGTTTAGAAGTCACTGTAAATCACTGTAAAGACTCCTTTTTGGCACCTTAAGTCCAAAGAGTTTACTTAAGCTCAATCAAATTACATATTATTATTATTATATTATTATAATATTTTTAAATCATAATTGTTTGTTCAGAGTGTGTTGTAGCTTGTGTCGGTTACAATTATCTTGTCAGTTACTGTGGTTACACTTTCACTGAGTAGCGCTCAAAATAATCATAAATATTTACATTATTTATCTCAGAGATCTACAACCGCAACGCAATTTGATAAGTGCGGTATGGAGGAAGTGCAGTCAGTGGCCTGCACAGTCTCCTGAGCTCAGTATAACTAAACATCTTTGGGATGAGTTGGAACACTGATTTTGAGCCAGGCCTTCTCATTTAAAATCAGTGCCTAAACACACGAATACCCCTGCCTCTTTGACTTCATGGGCACAAATTCCCAAAGACACATTTCAAAATGATCTTAGAAGTGCTGACAGCCATAAAGCCCTTATTAATGGCCATAATAGAGGAATGGTATATCTGGTACCATATAATGGTATATACCCAAAATCTCAAAGAGCTGTGGTGGTCCGATGTCCAAATACTTTTGGTGATACAGTGTATGTGAGTAAAGTGAAAATTTGTCATTGTGAACACACTCAAGCACCATTACAAAATGTTACCTCTGCATTTATCCCATCACACATGCAGAAGCTATTAACAGCATTTGGGAAGCAGTGTAGTGCGATGGTACATTGCTCAACGTACCTAAGTAGTGCCTAGGCCAGGACTTGAACCTGTGACCTTTAAGTCCCAGGGGCAATATTCTAACCACAAGGCCACCACTGCCTAAATGATATGTATGACCAAAAATATTTGGGGGGAACTGACTGATAGCAACCTCAGACCATGTGCTGGGATGTAAACAGAAAGACAATCTGTGAGGCCCACAGTAGCTTTAAGTCCATATAGGACTCATTACACTAGTATTTTACTTACTCCCTTCTAATAGAATAGTCCATTGTTAGAGAAAATGTAGGAAAGTGAAATAATAGTGTATTGAGCTCTTGTAAGGAATGGAGTCCAAGGGGAGGTGCCGCCACCTGGGGGTCGGGGTCCGTCAAACCGGAAGTGGCTCCCAAGCCCAGCCTCGCACAGGTGGCGTTTATGAAAGGACTAACGAGGGACATTACTTAAGCTCGCACCCAACACTAGGAGGGTGCAAAGCATACTGTCTGTTCCGCCAGCAGTATCCCTAGCCATATTCATAGCCACAGTTCTGTGTATATTCCTTAGCCTTAGCACCCATGGCCTTAGTTGTGTACCGACCTTAGCTTATCCTCATAGACCATAGCCTTAGCTTTAGCCCTCATCATACCCGTTTGCTCCCGTTACGAACTTGGACTGTTTCTGACACTGCTTATTGCATTCCTGACAGCTCTAAATGGCCTTAAAACACCTGTGTACTTCACTAATTGTCTATTTATGTTCTACCACATAATCTTAGATCACTTTCAACCAACCAAAATTCCCTCACATTCACTATATGACCAAACATATTTGGACAGACAATCACAACTTTCTGGCTCACAATAGACTCAATCTTAACTTTTGTCTGCAATCAAATCCCTGCAGTGATGCTATTGTCAAAACACCTATGTATTTCTGGATGATGAATTCCAGATGATGAAATGACAATGAAGTGCTTTTCATAATGACAAGAGATTTTGGGTGCTGTTAAGTGGGTGCTGTCTCTACTTGAAGGATTGAAGGATACTCACGGTCACTAGTGTAACATCAGGATGAGCGGCTTTGCAGATAGATTTCAGGAGAACAGTTGTCTTACAGTGACACAGTGAAAATGAGAGTAAATGTGACAATTTGTGTTAGTCTATTTAAATTGTGCGTTTTCTGGTTGTGCGCCTATACAATTTTCAATTAGGAGCCACTATGCTCCTAGTAAAAAAAAAGTTAGAATGGAGCCCTGCTCTAACATTTGTAACTACAAATCACATAGAGGTGCTAGTAAAAATAAGCATTGTTGAAAAAAAGAAAAGGCTATTTTTAAAATGATTAAATGCACTTTGAATTTAACATATATTTTTAAGGACTAAAAATATACTTTAGTTGTCAGGTATAGTGAGATCTAGAAAAAACAACAAATGTTAAAAAAAAATAAGAATAAGAATCTGATTTTGCCAGTGGCAATGACTGATGTGTACATTTTCTTGTTATCTTTCTGCATATTGAGAAAACATTATTCACTGCCTCCTATGCTCTGTGAAGTTCCTTTTGAACTGAAAATTTTAAATCTCCCTTTAGTGTACTCTCAAGAAATCCCTCTTTCCACTTTGCATGGGAAGTATTATGGCAATTAGAGTTCACCTAGAGTTAAAAATGTAACACTAACATGCCACTGCAGATTGTGCAGATGCTCAGTTTGCTTAGATTATATTAAATATAAGTCTTAAACTAAACCTAACCTTAACCCCAAAACCTGATCCTTAACTTAAACATACCTCTGACACTATTGATAATTGAGCTTCACCAAACAGTTAACAATCTAAGCATCTGTAGATATTCTGTAGGGGAGTCTTGAAATAAAGTGTTACTAAAAATTCTTAATACCAAATGATCTCTCAGTAAAAGAGTTGTGGCAATTGTCATGTAGCAATGGCACACTAATTCTTTTCCTCTGCCATGACTCAGGAGCTGGGTTTGTACTGCAGAGAGAGGAGCGTTCACTATTCTCTACAATGCCATGCTGAGACCTCTTGCTCATTCGTCTGACAGAGAGGTGAAAAATACAGGTAAGGTTATGACCTCTTTTCCTCAGAGTAGGCTTGCAAAATAAGAATAAACTGACATTATTTACAGCCCCACGAGATCATAAGATCAAAGAGAGCACGCTTTCAGATCAGCAGTATCAGCTTAGGTGTCTCTTGCGTGTGCGTACATGCCCTTGCAACTGTAGTGCTTTATACTCTGCATGAATGTTGTTTTATGAAAGATTGTGGGAGTGGGTAGTGTGGGTCAGCAAGCTATACACACACACACACACACACTCTGCTCAATCATACAGTCCTTGACCTGGGGAGTGGCTCGGGGATGCATCTCACTGTATCGGTGCAGCAGCCAGGCAGATAAGAAATGATGAATGCAGATTGTTCTGTGGCTGACACTGTCATTAGTCTGTAGTGTCTTCGCGGCAGCGAGCGCTTCTCTTTCTCTCCTGCTCTGCACTCCGGGCAGCAAGTCTCTGTGAGTGATAGCCAGTGCCCAACAGTGCCTGGGCCACAGAGCAACACTCACTTTGCATGAAAGAAAACTTCAGTGTCTGTTGCCTATCAAACACTTTCTTCTTCTATTATTGCTATATCTCCTTATGCAAGAGACATAAGAGAAGGATACTCTACGCTCACTAGTGTAACATCAGGATGAGCGGCTTTGCAGATAGCTTTCAGGAGAACAGTTGTCTCACAGTGACACAGTGAAAAATGAGCGTAAATGTGAATATTTGTGTTAGTCTGTTTAAATTGTGCGTTTTCTGGTTTTCTGGTTGCGCGCCAACCGTCTTAATAAGGTGCTTTTAGGAGACATCAGCAGCACAATTCTGGAGGGTGAAGGCTAGTGTGTGCTTCCTCCAAGTCAAGTTGTGAAGCAGCACTGAATCTGTTTGAACTGCTGCCAACAGAGCATCATTAAACAGCTCAACATGCTTGGAGGAGAACTTTAGATGGTCATTCTGTTGAGTTCATAAGCTGACACCTGCATTGCCCAGCATCATGCTGTGTGATAGAGAACAGGGTAGCCATCCTATCCACCCATAGAGCAATGCTAATTATAGATAGCTGTGGCATTGCAGGGGGTTGAACTCATGATGTCCTGATTGTTTAGCCAACGCTTACGTTGTTGCACCACATAGGAGACATTTTCAGAATCATATATCAATATTTAGTTGTTTGTAGGTAGATCATTTAGAAATTATATTTGACACAAAGAAAAAAATGAATAGTATTTTCACTCATAATCATTTAAAAGAGGTAAAACGCTACAGAAATCATATATTGGGTAGTCTTGTAATATTCATCCAGCAATTTTATGAGAATGATAATTGGCTAGTTTAAAGATGATTTCACATACATACACATTTTAAGTTTCTGTTTCTTTCTGATACACTATATTATTATTATTATTATTATTATTATTATTATTAGTTTATATAACTAATAAAACTAATTAGTTTGTTTTTTTCAATTTCAAAAATTTTGATTTACAAGCAACAATTAACAAAACAATACACCTGCAATAATGAACAAAAATGGAGAGAAAATTCCCAGCTGACAGGGGATGGTCCTTCTCAGCCCATAAGACCAGATTAATAAAAGTGAATTTTGCCAGAAGTTGACCTGATGTGTTTTTGAGGGTTGAATTGATGTTAAATTTTGTTTTTGTTTTCTTAAATTTTTCTTTGTGTTGTTTTAAGTATTTATTTTAATTTAATAGACCCAAGTAAATTGCTTGTAAGTTTTTTTTAATTAGGTTGAAATGACAAACTTTTCAATTTCTCTGTTGGCCAATCTGGTTGCAAAACCCTCAAACATACACATGAACATTACAAAACAGTACAGTAAGGGCAGCCTTACTGTGGCAACACTAAAACACACATACACAGACACATATCAGTATATACTTTTCTATCTACCCATTGACTCGTAGATTACATTTGGCATGTCTAGACCTGTATTTCTGTAAAGCTGAAAAAGAAAAATGGAAATTAACGTTTAGGTAATACTCATTTGAATCTGTGCTTTTACGTGTTCCCTTCAATTACCATCCATCTTCCAACTGCTTCTTCCGTTTCCGGGTCACGGGGAAGCTGGAGCCAATCCCAGCTGACTGCGGGCCTAAGGCGGGGT
>JBBPDA010052541.1:0-13725 GCA_037974385.1 Arnoldichthys spilopterus
AGATAGATAGATAGATAGATAGATAGATAGATAGATAGATAGATAGATAGATAGATAGATAGAGACAGAGAGATAGAGAGATATAGGGATAGAGAGATATAGGGATAGAGATATAGATAGACAGATAGAGAGACAGATAGAGAGATACAGAGATACAGACAGACAGACCAAGCCGTTTGATTATTAGGAAACATCAAATTGGATCAGAATTTGATAGTGCAGCGTGTTGTGATTGTATATGATCGTGTGGTACATAGTGGTTAAAGAGCAAAAGAACAAAGCGATGGCAGATGCCACAGGGGAAGGGGGAAAAGAAAAAAAAGACACTGCAATTAGAACACACCAAAGATGGTTAAACACAAGACGGAGACCTTGCACTCGTCCCATCACTAAGGCCGCCGTCTTGTCATTTAAAGATCCTTGCTCACACTGCACTGAAAACCGTGATGCACTGAATTCATCTGATTCAACAGTTCACATCAGTGGCACCCAGCCTTGCTCCTAGAGGCCCCCTGTACTGCACATTTTAGTGTTTTCACTGCTCTTACACACCTACGTCAACTAGGCTCCATCAGGTGCGTTTGAAGGAAAAATCTAAAGCATGCAAACCAGACGTGTGTCCAGGAGCAGGATTGGGAAACACTGGTCTACATAATTTCCACATGAATAATATTTATTACATCTGCACAACAGTTTACCTCCATCTTTCAGTTTACTTACTGTCTGCGATAATCACATTGATGTCTAATGTTACTCGTGTGGAAATTATGATCATATTTGATTTGGAAGTAAATGCATCACTTTTTTTCAGTGTGGACAGCCAGCCAAACCCAGCGAAGGAATCTTGGGAGTTGTGGGCAGCAGCACAGTGTGAGTGAAGGGCTAATCACACAATAGAAGTAAAACTATGGAGGACGGGTGAGTGATATGGAATACAGTACTCAGACTGGACAGCCAAACTTCTTTCTCCGAGAATAAAAATCTGGAAGCGGTGTCCAATTAGAGGCTACAGGACAGCCAATCCACTGACTGTTACATACTGTTATGCTGCACAAGAGGAAAGCATAAAAGACCACTATAGTAGGTGCACATTGGTACACAAGCATTAGCATTAGGAAAGCATTGGCTGCTGTTGTAAGCAGGCGTTAGCATCAGGAAAGCGTTCGATTTTATGGTTTTATATAGTGTTTATGTATGTTCAGCAAACACCAGACAGTAAGTGGTTAAACTTCGCACCACATACATAGAGGACACTGAGGCAAAAAAAAAAAAAAACATGGCCCAGGATCAACATGTGTAAGCTGACACAAACAGTCGACCAACAGTTAAGCGATCTAAACAAGACGCATGTTGGAAGACACTGATCTTCACTGATGACACTTTAATCAGAGTTACACAACCACATGCAATGTCTGGCCACGTATGAAGTGTCATCATAGTCAGACAGGGACATCTCAGCATGTTTGCATGTAGAATTGTAATGTGTTTGTGACGTGTTAACTTGTTTGTTGTGCGTGTGGAAAGTTGCCAAGCCATGGGCGTGTGTTTGAGTAAACGTATCAGGTCTTTTTCGCTCTGTATGGTTCACAGAGGGGAAAAAGAGTGTGTTGAACTCCTTTACGACCTCTCACCTGTGCCTTCCTCCCTGTCAACCTGTCAAGTTCCGCCCTGCAGCGATGTAGCTCCGCCTCCAGCTCAGCCCTCTCCTTCTGACTGCTTTCATAGAGGCATTGTAGCTCCAGAAGTTCTCCCTTTAATCCCTCACACTGAGAGAGAGACAGAGAGAGAGAGAAAGAGAGAGAGAGAGAGAGAGAGAAATTGAAGAGATAAATGACAGAAACATGCGGTGAAAGTACATCAAGTACGCTATCATATCAAGACCCTTTTCTTGCATTTTTACACCATTTGTAAACCCCACTGTGTGAATGTGTGATGAATAGACCAGCTAAATATCTTTCCACACCAAAAAAAACATCATTCTGAGGATTATTGCACATAATTGACAAACAGAATGCAGATAAAGAGAGTGTGGGCAGAGGAAACTATTTTAAAAATCTCAGCACTTTGGCATTGTTTTATCAGTGGTTTTCCTGCTGTGAAGTTTAATAAGGATGGGAAAGTGAAATTGAATTGCAAAAAATTGAATAGAAGTCTCACATTGTTGTGTCATTCAATGTGTTTTACAGCGATAAACATTAAAAAGGAAAAGATCTTTAAAAAAATATATATATAAAAACAAATAAAGATACATATATAGATAAAATATAATTTTTATTAAAGGCTGTATAAAATAAGACTTTTTATATAATGCTTTTTGAAGCTGGCTACAATTGGAGCAGATCTCCATAGGGAACTGGTTCCAGCAGAGGGCAGCATACTGACTAAAGGCCATTTCACCCTGTTTGCTTACAACCCTCCGCACCACTAGCTGAGCATCTCCTGCTGATCTAAGAGCTCTTCTAGGCCGGTATTTATCAAATATTTCCAATAGATATTTCGGGTCCAAACCATTGAGTGACTTATAGACAATGAGTAAGACTTTGAACTCAATTCCGGTACTGATTGAAAGCCAGTGTAAGAACATGAGGACTGGAGTAATGTGCTATCTTTTATTGGTCTTTGTAAGAATTCTTGCAGTGGCATTTTGAATAAGATGGAGCTTTTTGGTGGTCTTTTTAGGAAGGCCAATAAGAAGGGCATTGCAATAACTAACCCGGCAGGATTTCTGTCAAAAATGCCAGTCTTCACTTGCATTTCATTGGCTCAGATAATGCCAATATGTTGTTCTATTTTAAGCATACAAACATTAAAATATAAAATGATGGAATAACGTCATTTTATTTGCTCATGTTGACTGTTGGTTGTAAATCCTCAAGTTGGTGACAAACCTGCTGACACACTGCATTCACTTAATACAGCAAGATATATGGTAATGGTTAACTAAATTAAAACAAAGCAACAGCCACATTAAACAGTTTGGCCAGTTTTCTACTCTGTTCTCAAAGTGAATGCAGTGACCAAATCGAATAGCCAGACACATCTCAGTCATTTATACCCAAATTTCTTTTCCTATACGAATTGGTCATAAACATTACAGACATCCTGTAGTAAAATTACATTAGCCTACCTTGCCAAAGAAAACAAATCCCATCCAAAAAGAACTTAAACCATGTTAAAAGCTGGAGGACAGCAAAAATGTAGACTTGCCCAACCCCATGGACTGGTTCGAAAATGTCTCCATTAAGCGATATGTTGATTGTTATAACATACCTCTCTCTGGACCCGGGAGGCCCTCTCCTCTGCCTGTTTGACCTGGTCTCGTAGAGAGAAGACTTCAGACAGGCCCTCACTCCTCTCTACAGGATTCAGGGGTCTGTCCTTCAGGCTGGAATCATCCACCACACGGCCGCTCTGGCCTGACTGCAACATGCTCATGTAGGCTTGGGCCTTTACCTCTTTCTCTCCTTTTTCCTTTTGCCCACTGTTCTCTCTTGCACTTTCTTCATTGTCTTGCTCTGCTCTGACAGCCAGGTAAGAGTCACCGGTGCTGGAGGAGAAGAAAGGCACCCTTGGTCAATTGTTTTGTTGATACAACATCTGTATGAACCCAATGTAAATAGGGCATATTTCTGGACAAGTTATTGCACGACTGCAACGCTTAGAGCTAAATTTTATATCCTGCTGATAATCCAATCCAATCCAGGTGTAGACAGTTATGTGAACCTTCAATCTTCTCAAGGTGTTGCTCTGACATTCAACAGCCATAAACTGCCATCTATGCTGAGGATCTGTGTCAGGAGGACCAGGTCTACCTCTGCTGGGCAGAGTACTAACCAGGCTCTGAAAATGCCCCCCTCCCCAGCTGGCTCAAATCAGAAAACTAATCAGGCCAGCTTTATGAGCTCTGGGAGAACACACAGCATTGGCGAAGTCTCACGTATTGTTACTCATTTCTATGTTGTGTATTTCCTAGTTGTCTTATCTTGTTCGACCTTGCCTGCTTGTTTAGACCTTTCTCCTCAGCCTATCTTGCCGGTTCTTTGGCTTTTTATACTTGTTTTTTGCCTTTTAATAAACCAAGCATTCGTTTGCACTTGTGTCCAAGCTAATCCATCCTTCACAATCTGAAACTAAATTAAAGTGACTCTTAAAAAGCAAGAG
Organism: Arnoldichthys spilopterus; assembly: GCA_037974385.1. Taxonomy (NCBI): domain Eukaryota; kingdom Metazoa; phylum Chordata; class Actinopteri; order Characiformes; family Lepidarchidae; genus Arnoldichthys; species Arnoldichthys spilopterus. The sequence continues at coordinate 4,162 of JBBPDA010052541.1, forward strand.
AAGACTATAAGAGATATCTGAATATGTGATTCAGTTACTATGTGAAATATCACTGAAATGGAAGTGAAGGAAAACTGTTGAAGACAAGATTAGGAAGAAAATCTCTCAAAATGCTGCTTTAAGACTGTTCACTGACCCACATCACTAACAGAAAACTGTGGCTGGTATGAGAATGGAAGTGATCTGGCAAATTTCCAAAAGTCAAAATTGCAAAAAAACAAAACAAAAACCACTCTCTCAATCCTTGAAAACAACATGAATCCCAACTCAAAACGACTGGGCATCACTGAATCCGGGCAGACTGAATGGCAAAACAAAAGTGGCACTAAACAACTGAATATTTCTGCAAACCTACTACCTTCCGGGTCAAAGTAAACATTTTTGTTGATTTTCCCCACAATATTTTAAATGTAGCAAATAAATATTAGTTGTGCATTAAAATGTGCATGTTTTATGTAGTGTATGTGTACTTACTTTCCATTTACTTGATCAGGGTTCTTGACCATACGTTTGCGTACAACTGTAAATCTGAAATTGTTTTCTGTGTTCATTAAATACAGGGGGCCTGATCTACTAATTCATTTGCATAAGCTTCAGACACAAATCAGACACGTATATGAAACTGGCATAGGAGGCTAAACATGCAGTTAATGGGCCACAAGCCTGGAGAAGTGCAAAATCCTTCATACATTTGCATTGGAGGTAGTCCTGCCTATAATATAATATAATATAATATAATATAATATATAATATAATATAATATAATATAATATAATATAATATAATATAATATATAATACAGCTGATTACAGAATCCATTCCTTTCGCCACTTAAAATGTATGTAAAAAGCCTTAAATAAATGCTGAAAGAACATTTACCCTCAGAAAACACTGAACCCTCAGGATCAGATATCCATGTGGAAGATGCAGAGCAGAATATAATGCAGGCCCAATGTGTGTTGTAATTGTGTAATTTTTCCAAAAACTGTTGTCTTGGCTGAACTGGACTGACACTGCTGGAGATTAAGAACGAATGTATCAGCACCATTTTCTCTTCATCACTGAACTTTCATTTGTGGAGATGTGCAGTTTGTGTGATAAGCTGTAGTTAAATTGAACATTAAATACAACCACATTATTTTTTAAGGGGTTTAGCGCTTTGCCCAAGGACACTTCAGCCATAGATGTGGGGAAAGTGCTGTTTCTCACTCGATCCTTCACATTTTTCCTCTGCCGGTCCTGGGGATTGAACCGATGACTCTCCATGGCTACACCTTGAATATATTACTATATTGCAATAATTATAAAAAAGAAACATAATAATTATAATTTGATATTATAAGCATATATCAGTCACACTAAGGCATGTTTCACTTTGAATGATGAGTTATATAAATGTTTTGCCATAGCGTCATCTGGTCTCAAATACAAAAATACTACACTTAGTACATTTTTCATTCTGTCCTTCTGTCCTAGATAGCAGTTTGGGTTTTATAAGTGTATTTTTATTCTTTCTGCTCGTAGAATCTATTTTTTGTATGTATTGTGTATAACTGATGTTCTTTATGTGGAAAAAAATCAAACATCTGGTACGGTGACAGCCTTGGAATCACTACATTACTTTTCAAGAGCGCAACAGTTCAACAACACACCCACCAACATCCCAAGCATTCTTGAACTGTTTCAGTGCTGAAAGCTGCTACAGTAGATACAGAGCACATCACCCAAGCTTAAACATATTCTGCCTCAAACAAAAGAAGAAGAGAGTGTTTAACCGGTACATTACTGAGATTTTGGGTATGTCAAGAAGACAAATACGTATGGGAGATGGCCGTCAACAAAAGCTATTCCTAACTGTGTGATCTTTGTGCAACCTCACCATTCTTTCCTCTCTGTTATTCTATATGCAGACCTGGAGGTGCTGACAGATGTGGTGAGTGTTAGCAGAGAGCTCTCAGACAGGGCTCCCCAAACTGGGGCCCATGGGCCACTCTCGTTGCTCAGGGACACTTCATTTGCCAACCAGAATGTTCCAAAGTCCCTCAGGCATCGAGCAAAAACTAACTTCTCTTATTTTATCCCCTCATTTACTTAGAAAGAAATGTAATGCACAGACTAATTGAGCGTAACAGAAACAAAGAACAGATGAAGAGACGCTTAAAGAAAGTATTGATGAATGTAAGAAAAAACGCAGAAGCATTTAAAGAACATGGGATCTTCATACACACAGGGAACGTGTGAAAATATCCCAACATTTGAGCTTAGACACCCCTGTCCTTAGCCACAGATAATGTAACGGTATGGTTATGGTGGAAGATGCCACTGATCAGTTCTCACAAAATGATTACACAACAATTCAGACCCTAATAACATCACCTCTTTTACCTATAAACCTAACCGTGGTATTGATTGAACGCTGCCAATCTGCACTAGACAGAAACTGCTGTGCAGTGAGCAGAGAATGAGGGAGAAAGGTTAAACATTGAATTACACTTTACTTTTGTGACTGCTGCCGATAACTGATCAATGTCTAAATCCAAACTTCCTGAGCCAGTGAGAAACCACCAAACTTTCTTCATTTTTTTATTAAATAAATAAATAAATAAATAAATAAAAAATAAAAATAAAAAAATCGGGAAAAAAATGTGGTTATGAATAAAAAAACAAAACAAACCCTGTGATTGCAGACTGATTGAGCATAGCAGGTAGTAGTAAACTTGCAAAATCAGCATCTGCACAACAGTTCAAATCCCAATACCATTATCCCCAAAGACTTCCCTTCTCTGACCTCGCAGCATGAACAAATACTGTTCGAAATAAAGTGAGTGATTTTGTACGTTTGCTGCTTATTTGACTGACACGCAATCAGGCCACTCACCTGCCTCTCTGCTGCTCCATCAGCTGCAGCTTCTCCGAGAGCTGCCTGTTGTCGTCCCTCAGAGTCTGACACTCATCCATTAAAGAGCGGCACTCTTCCTTCAGGTGCCCCACCTCCCCTGACCGAACACAACAGACATGCAAGATTTCAGTAAGGCTTTAAAGGGCCAACAAAGAGGATCTAAATGGCTTGTCTTATTTTAACTCACTCCAATGCACTTAAAGAACCAAGAGAACATGTAATTTCTGTGTTTAATGTAACAAAAATCATCATCATTTATTGTAACGTGACCATTTACCAGCCTTTCATCCAACAGTCTGCTTTTGTTACTGTGCCTTTAAGACTGATATGCAAATGATCTTAGTTCTGAAGTGTAATGAGGTACACCATGTTCAGAAAGCTCAGTTCAGACTGGAATCCTCAGGGTGTCTGGATGCTTTTAACAGGCAATAATAGCAGAATATGCCTCCTAATAGAAATATAATGTTTTAATCATATTTCCCACATCTTCCACTCCAGTAACTCTGAGACGGATAAACAGACATCACAACCATCAGGAGAAGAGGGAGTGTGTACTCTGAGAAGGTGCTAAACTAAAAGACAATGATAAAACAACATTCATTCATAATTCATTGTACCTGTTCATCTTCCAACCCTTCTGTTACTGATAAATGGCCTCAATTCTGATTGGCTGCTCTGTATTGAGCCTCATTTAAAAAGCAGTCTGGACTGAAACACTACGTATAACTTCATTGAGGATGGGTACTGTTGTTGGTATTGGCAAATGTGCTAGTTTTCATTACATCGCAAAAACAATAAGATGGACTCTTTTGCAGCCAAACTGGCATATACAGAGCATGAACGAGCGTCAGTGGTATGTTTTAAGCTATAACAGTGTTGGTGAACTACGTCAATCTCTTATTATAAAACATTTATTTTAAATTATTTTAAAAATGCTTCTCTTTTCTCTGATATAGACTGGATACAATTTTGTGCAAATGTCTCTGGCATCTGAGAAAATGTTATGTAATATAAATATTATGTAATTTTATCTGCAGTTTAGGCATTTATTTATTTTTAAATATTAACATCTGTACAGCTGAGGGGGGGCCATAATGTTTGAAAACAGCTTTTAAACGAAAAATTAACTGTTCCAATCTGAGGATTTATACTGTTGTATTAATTTTAAAAATGCATAAAGGACAAGACTTTGTGATGCATCAGGAATCAAAAAGCACCCTCTGATCATCCAATGTAACTATGCTTGATGACCAGCAACACTGTGGAGGAACTGGAGGGTGGGCTTGACTACTGAATCAGAATAAAAAAATTTAATAAAAATAAACTTTGAAGAACAAAAGAGACAAAGAAAAAGTATTAACAACCAAAAAAGAAAAAAAAAACTGAGATAGCAGGGAAAAACAAATGGGAGTTTGTGAACACACCCCAGTGTCATCACAAACATCAACTCTGATCAGTTCTTAGTTGTTAAAAAAGGTCAGATGTATATGCACAATAGAAATAAAGAAAGTGTCACATTGACTAAGGAGGGGCAAAATTTGGTGAACTGGTTGCTTTTATGAGCTTAGATCAGAGGTGGGCAACTGTAGTCCTGCAGGGCTGGTGTCCTGCACAGTTTGATAGCTCCCTTCTTCATACATACTCACTACACCTGGCCATGAACAAGTGAGTTGAAGAATGTGTGTTTGAGCAGGGAGATCACCAAACTGTGCTGGACACTGCCCCTCTAGCACTTGCCCAATCCCTGGCTTAGATCTTGAGGTCTATAGCTCTTAAAGAATATGATAAGATAATAGAAGAATAGAGCTATATTCCATAACACAAACAGGATATGACATCAGAGCAGGATAATCTGATCAGCGGAGAATGAGATCAGAAGGCTCTGCCATTAATATACATCAATAGTCATAAAGATGCAGTGGCTTCTTTTCAAATGGTCATTACTGTTACATTACATAATTTCCAGGTTGGCTTCCCTCACACTGAGTGATCAATCACACAATCCAACCTATCGAGCCAGAGCAAGGCCAGTTGTGCTGTCAGGGACTCCTGGCGACAGAAGGCTGTGGCATCGCTGGTGACTGAACTTGCCATCTCCTTGAAACAGGGCCAAAACGTTAGACAGCTACACCATTGAGCAGCATGTTAACCAGACTAAAAACCACCTTCAAATGTAGTGCAAATCGATTTGACATAGTCAGAAAACTCGAACTGAGCTGCCTGTTAGAACAAGGTCTTTTCTCTTATGTATGCCCTTAACCCCCCTAAACCCCAATAAACCCTGCAGGGATTTTTGCATCATCAGGGAAATACATGACTACAGACAGCAGTGCTCCTAAAAACTGAATAAAAATGATGTGGCTTAAGAAGCAAAGTTTTCTCTTTAAGTGGGGCAATTATTCATTTTTTAGGTCGAGTAAAAAAATAAAAAAGCCAGAAAAACATAACACTGAGATAAATAGCAGAAGAAAGAGGCAAGAAGTTTAGATGACCTCCACAAAGAACCCCTAAAGAATACTAGTGTATACCATAGCAGAGAGCTGTGTAACAGAGGGTGCTGTAGTGCAACTGACCCTCAGTGTTTGCTTGGTCCTGCTGCTCTCTACACTGGCTCTTCATGCTGATTTCTGCCCTCAGTGTGGTCAGCTCCAGCTCGTACTCCTGCGTGGTGGAGTGGAGTCTCTGCAGCTCGGCCCGCAGCCTGCACAGCTCCTCCTGCAGCAGGGCTATGTCATTCTCCCGCTCCGCTGCCGCCTCCTCCGCCGCCTGCTGCAGCTCCTGCACCTCCACCTGCGCTGCACGCAGCTCCTCCTGAGCCTCCCACAGCTCGCTGGCCTTCTCCTCCTCCAGACTGTCCAGTTCCTCCTGCACCGAGCGCAGCTGGGCTGCAGAGCGAGAGGGGAAGATGTTGAAAAATAGAGAAGAACAGTAAAAAATGATAAAATCACGACACTGCAGTACGAGTGTGAGTGTCAGATTATTTTATTTTGGAACATGAATAAATAAATAACACAAGCAGGTGTAATGACCAAAAAGAAGACAACATTTTTTAAAAGATAGACAGTTATTACATGTGGCAGTGGTGGCCTAGTGGTTAGGACATTGCGCGTGGGACCTGAAGGATGCAGGTTCAAGTCCTGGCCCGGGCACTACTGAGGTACAAAACACATCTAGCGTGCGCTACACCCAGCATGAGTCTTCCTGAAGCTACTGAACGGTCACAGCTGTGTTTGAGCAATGCAGAGTAATCGGCTGCTCTTGCTGCTGCAATACCTGCTGGTAGAGAATCTGGTGCTGAGGTCGTATTCACAATCTAAATGTGTAGAGACTGAACACTAACACTGTTCAGTGTCAGAGTGCTCAGCTGAGCTATTGACCTGAAAGTAAACTGGTCAAGGCTTGGCTGAAAAATCAGATAATCACTAGCGTTGAAAGGAACCCAAACTAGTGAGACTAGATCTCAACAAAAGGCATCCAAAAATCCTGTAATAATATCTGTGTCGCTCATGCAGGTTTGTTGTGACCGTAGCCACTCCTGCTTCACACGTTTTATTCAAAGCTCTGAGAGTTAAAATAACCACCATGTTTAAAATCAACAGGCTGCTAATTTGTTGACTTTCAAGGTTAAGTTTTATAAAAAACTTTAGAACTGACTGCCTCATTAACAATTTATTTTTTGTTAAGTCTACAAACTAACTAAAGATTTTTTAAAAATAAAAACTTCATATTTGTAGTAATATTTGATAGAAAATTATGCTACATATTTCTGTTTTATTTGGGTAAAATGGTCAAAAATCACAATAAGTCAATTTGGGTTGCTTACAAGGTTTTGTAGTAACGTAAACATTCATCATTTATATTGCAGGTAATTACGAAGTAGTTTTTAAGGTGTGATGTATTGTAAGTGGCTGTACAGCAGAGTGGGTAAGTCAGTCACTTGACAAGCCATTTCATGCCAGGCTCCAGGAGGCACACATCAGATTTTACAGTAGACACAGTTCCCAAGCCAAACTAATTACATTACTCTCATACTGCGCATGTTATGAAATTACATTTTTCTCATGACAGTCACTAACAAGCTATTGTTCATCCCGGAACACATCTCTCACGGCCAATAAAAATCAGATTAATCATGGAGGCCTGGGCTTGTAGTTGTTTGGTTAGACACTGTAGCCCATCTGCTGCCATGCAGCCGTTATTTACCCTCTAGCACAGGGATTCGCATCCATGAACCTAGGGTTCCCTTGCCCTCCACACTGTAGTTTTTTCCCACTCTATGGATGCAGCACAGGAGGGTGGCTTCCTGTGGCCTCCCCTCGCAGCACAGAGGCCCACACTTGCATATTTGTGTTCTTTACCTCTTTTCCCCAACTTGAGAGTTTTCCTCCCAGCACAAGAGCAGGCCCCAGCATGGCTCACATTAGAGAGCTGATCTAGATACATCACTTTGCCGCTACACTGCATTCTAGCAACCCACTACTTCCTGATGAGTTAAGTGTTCCACCTCTTTTGGGGCAGGGCTTCTATTTCTGACTGATTTCGCAACACATTCCTTTCTCATCCGGTGGTTCAGACGGTAGAACATTCGCCTCATAAACAGGGCTGTATGAGTTCAAGCCCCAGGTTTTCTTTGCACTACGCTGCACTTGGGTCCCATTCTGAAACTCGATTCTGGCAGCATGCCACATTACAGTTTCTTTCCACAGAGACAATCTTGCCAAATAGTTTCAAATGACTCCTGGCAATAGCACTGTTATCAGCACGAGACAAGAGACGGGCAGATTCAGACGATCATTTGTCCCCAGAGCCATTAGACTCTTTAACTCTGCCCATCAGGGGCGAGGGAGAGAGGAGCTCGGGGCCTGATGATGCTTCCCATCTCCACTATGACCTCAGGGGCTCAAACTTAACATGTCTACATTACACTCAGTTTTGCACTTCATCTTCTCAGGTCATCTTATCTTACACAATAAGTCACTTAATTATTACTATTACATGCACTACTACTATCAATACTGAGTATCTGTATATCTGCTTATGCACATATTGCACCTTCACTTTACAGGAATATTTATATAATGTATTTATTAAGGTTTATGGCTTATATTTTTATAGTTAGTTATATTGTTTTCTATATTCTGTATAGTATAGTTATTTCTATTTTGTGTATTTTTCTATATAGTACAGCTATTTGTATTTTTTTGTATTATGTGGGTTTACATTGTTTACTTGTTTATGTATACTGTGGCTACTGGTAGAAAAAAAATTACCTCGGGATTAATAATTAATGTATGTATGTATGTATGTATGTATGTATGTATGTATGTATGTATGTATGTATGTATGTATCTATCTATCTATCTATCTACCTACCTACCTACCTATCTACCTACCTATCTATCTATAGTTTGGAAGAGTAAACCTATAATCTGGATCTAAAAGTAGGTCACAACATGGGTAAGGAGTGGCAAGTGAAGCTCTATTCTTGGATCAGTTAAGACCACTAAGATACCATGGACTTGAGCGAGACTATACCACCATCTCTCTTAAAGGCAGCATGACCTATTTTAACCACCATTTAATCAAATGGAGACCAGACGTCTGCTGTGCAAGACATGACTTCACTCTGAAAAGCAGCATTTCATCTCTGACCATCTCTGACCTCTATGCTGTCAGTCTCTGTCAACGTAACATCCAGTGACTGAGATCATGAAGATAATCTCACACAGTGTGGACAATCATAGAGCCATGTATGAGGGCACTCTATAAACTCTCTCTGCTTGGTCCAAGTTTCTGTGACAAATGCTGTTTGTTGTAAATGCAACGTTAAAAAATTTCAGCTTATTAAAAAACATAAAGTGAACTAGTCTTTATTTCAGACACAGTTATAACAATTACTCTAAATCACTAGTGATCTTTGGTTACACCAAGGACAGTAAGACAGATTAGGCTGGTGTTGGTTCCTTATACACTGTTATAAATCAACATTGCCATGTCAAACAATAAGGCAGAGAGAAATAGATGCTCATTTGTCAGAGCCTGCTGTCTGGAGGTTGGGCGTTAGGATGCCATTAAAGTTTTGAAACAGAAGGCTGAATGAGTCTTGTAGAGTTTGGTGATATGGCTAAAGTGGCTACATCTGTGTGTTGAGAGAATGTGAATGAGAGGCTATGTGAGGCATTTGTGTTTGTCCATATTAAAATACCTTGAAGCCTCTGGATCTGTCTTGTAAAGCTCTCAGCCTGGTGGGCACTGGCTAAGCGCTCTTCTTCCAAAAGGCCTACAGAGAGAACAGGACAGAGCAGTAGGCCGAGAGGGAATGAGACAGAGCATGAAAGTGAGAAAACTCTTTGTTGTCAAACATTTCAAGAGAAATTATGTTCTGACTTTGTAGGAAAAACAAAAACAGGATGAATCAAGTGTCCCTGCCTTATGCATCAGGCTTCTTACACGAGCTTGTTTTTTTAAGGGCAAGACCATTTTGTTTTGGTTACTGGGGATAATTTTACTAAGTTTACTAAGCTTTAACTTGTGGTTAGGCTTAAGGCTGTGACACATTTCCCAACAAACAAAACAACATTCTGATATTAGAAGTTGACCTTTATACTGTTGATCAGAACCTGATGAACTAAACAAACCAGTCAATGAGAAGAGAATATTCTACA
>JBBPDA010052562.1:0-13724 GCA_037974385.1 Arnoldichthys spilopterus
CTGGAGGAACCTGTTCACCAGTGAAGGAAGTACAGGGTCTGATTCCTGCTGATGGAACTTACCTGTAACAGAGAGCTCGACCCCATCTGCACCTTGATATTTGTCTTTGTCTGTTATAATCTTGAAGTAGTATGTGCTCTGGTCCTTTTCTCTCACGTCACTCAGATTGAGGATGCTGTATCTGTATTTACCTTCATTGTACTGACCCCTGGCTCTGTATTCTGGATCATCTAACAAATCAGGAGGTACATCTTTGTTTGCAGAAAACTTTTTGCTCCACAAAGTTTTTTGGACATTGTGACCACTTGGATATGTGTAAGAGCACTCCATGTTCACTGTAGACCCCTTTAGGGCACATATAGATTTAGGGTTGTAATATGCACCCCAGTACTGAGCAACAACTCCTGCAACACAAAACACTGTGGGTGTGAGTCAAAAAAAATCCTGCATAAAATTTCCACTGCAGCTCATTTCTAATGTTGTTCATTTCAGCAGAGTTTGGAGTAATCAGCTGCAATAAGTCGAGTTCATTTGGAGCTAAAAGCACAGAGTGATAAACCTCTAAGATGACTCACCTGAGATGGAGAGAAGAAACAGCAGTGACACAGTGAGAGGCATCTGGGGTGAGATCACTGTAACCTGTGAGATCAAGAACATAAAATAAATAACAATTAATATAAAATAAATGGATATTTAGAGAAAAAAATCTGTCTGTCTATGTCTGTCTTTTTAAAAACCCCATTTACAGAAAGAACAAGAATCTGAGACCCATTAAAGTATTTTCAGACATAAAGCATTCTGTCTTTAATGTATATGTCCACTAGGTGGCAGTCGAGCATTTAGCTGCCACATTTGATTATTTTACCTTATCAGTTTCAGTATCTTGAGTTTGTGCATTAATGAATTAGAATTTGTTTGCAAGGTTTATTCTATACACCAATAGACCATAAAACTATAATCACTGACAATGACTAAAGTAAATAACATTCACTCTAATTATTTCATTACACTTGCACCTGTCAGGGGGGTGTTATATATTAGACAGTGAGTTAACAGTCAGTTCTTGAAGCCAATGTGCTGAAAGCAGGAGAAATGGGTGAATGTAAGAATCTGAGCCACTTTGGCAAGGGTCTTACTGTGATGATGAGATGGCACGTCTTGTGGAGTGTTCTACATGTGCAGTAGTTTGTTCCAAAAGTGATCCAAAGATGGTCAAATGGTGAATCAGTAACAGGGTCATGGGCATCCAAGGCTCAATGATGCATGGAAAGGCTCACTGATCCATTTTATATGTATGGGAGACTCGTAGAGAAGCTACCTGCCTCTGTAACTGGATGTTGGATTTCCTCACTGACAGGCCCCAATTGTATGTTCATGCCCATGATCCTGTTACCCAGCAGTGATATGGGGAAAATTCCTAATTTTTGATCCATCATTGCTCTTTGTTTCTGCTTGCTGTCTGTAGACAGTGTGAGAGGCATCACTGTGCAGCTCCCACACTAGAAGTTCCTTTTTCTCCGACCACTCAGTCCACATCTCATTAGCATGATCAGATAACAGTGGCCAGAGGTCCAAGATCATGCTACATCATGCACACTATTAGGGGTTGGAGTCAACTGCACCTTCCTTCTTTTGTTCATCATAATCAGTGATTGTGCAAAATATACACCAATCAGCTACAACACCAAAAGCATTGATAGGTGAAGTGAATAAAATTGATGATCTTGCTACAGTGGCTCCTGTTTTGGGGTGGGGTATATTCTGTTCTGACTGGTCTGTGTGACGAGATCAATTTACTATTGGTTTTATTGCCATCTAGAAGAATGTAGTGACAATTACAAAGAAAGGAACAACTATGTAGTTCAGCTGAAATTAGATCACATATTATATAGTTCCCTTACATAGATAGAACACTGATTAACATCACAATTAACATCACATTACTGAGTTGAAGTAGGTGTGGGGAGGCAGGGAAAGCAGTAAAATATGTAGGGTAGTGTGCCTCCAGGACCAGGGTTGGGGAAACACTGGTCTAGCCATCACAATAAGGCCATTGTCAAAGTGGCTCAGATCTTTATGCTTGGCCGTTTTTCCTGCTTGTAGATCACCATCTCCAAGAACTGACTGTTCACTCGCTTCCCACCCCCCTGACAGGTGCCATTGTAATTAAATAACTACTCATTTTCTCAGATACTCAATGTTATTCACTTTACCTGTCAATGGTTCAATGTTATGGATCAGTGTTAACTTGCATTTCTGAAGGTGGAATAAGTGATTAAAGCAACTTCCACTGGGTGATGAAGGACACCTCTAGCTCAAAACTGAATCACTGTTCTACCACTTCTATCACTTTAGTGAGCAACACAGTACAGACCTTCGACTGTAAGTGTCTCCTCAGGAGAAATTGTGAAAAAACAAACAGCATGTAAACAGAATAGCATTCTACAACTAAACTCACCGCAACAGCAAAACACATATATCTGTTAATTTCTCCACTCAACTATACATTAATGGCTCTGTACCAGATCCAGAAGCACTACGAGTATTTCCCTACCTGTTTTAAGCAACATGCATCTCCTCCATCCAAAGAACGAATGCAGAGGACATAAGGGGCTTTGACACTTTAAGCAGTCATCCTGTGGTTAAAATACGTTGTTTACTGCAGCTCTTTACCCATTTCCTGTCTATTTTTGGCCGAGTCAGTTGATGTTTCTGTGAAGTGTTTTTACAAGAAAGACTCAACAAAGAACAGGTTTCAGTCAATATTGTGCTTTAGTTTACTGAAAAGTTCATTTTGCAAAACATTTATGTATGTTTCTGTTCTGGTAAAAACAAATAATTACATTAAAATCCAAAACCATGTGCTGAAACATGAAGAATATGTTTTTTAAATCTTGGAAATAAAACTGAGTGACAGTGCTGAGGAAAACCCAGCAGTGACATGGAGAAAATTCCTCATTTTGTTCCATCATTGCTGTTTGTTTCTGCTTGCTGTCTGCAGACAGTGTGAGAGGCATTGTGCAGCTCTGTTCCCACACTAGAAGTTCCTTTTTCATTGACCACTAAGTCTACAGCTCATTAGCATGATCAGATAACAGTGGCCAGTGCTTGAGGTCCAAGATCATGCTACATCATGTGCAATATTCATTCACTCACACACTGCTACACCTTTTCTTGTTTGTGTGTATATATATAGTAAGATTTTTTTTTATTTTGTTTTATTTTATGTTTTTATATTATTTAGTAGGTAAATGTGTGTGTACATATGTATAGGTGTGTATGTATATATATATAAGGATGTATATATATATATATATATATATATATATATATATCTGTATCTTTCTCAGCTGCTGTGGCAAGTCAATTTCCCCAATAGGGGATCAATAAAGTTATATTCTATTCTATTCTATTCTATCATGCACACTATTAGGGGTCTGACTCAACTGCATCTTCCTTCTTTTGTTTATCATAATCAGTGATTGTGCAAAATATACACCAATATACACCAATCAGCTACAACATCAAATCCATGGATAGATGAAGTGAATAAAATTGATGATCTTGCCACAGTGGCTCCTGTTTTGGGGTGGGGTATATTCTGTTCTGACTGGTCTGTGCAATGATATCAGTTTACTATTGGTTTTTACTGCCATCTAGAGGAATATAATGATAATTACAAAGAAAGAAAAACTATGTATATCAGCTGAAATTAGTTCACATATCACATAGTTCCCTTACATATATGAACCAAGGAAGAGAAACCTACAAAAGATATAAAAGATTTTTTAAAAATGAATAAAAAAAGAGTTGTTGTGTTGTAGGGTTACAATGTCAGGGAAATTATTAGTATGACGGAAAAAAAAAACTATTTATAAAACATAATAATTAGTTGGGAAATAGAGGGAGAGATGCTAGAGGAGCAATGTTTAAGAAGTGTGGTTGGAACAGGATCTAAAATACAGGTAGACGAGCTAGCTTTCCTAATTAGATCTGTAATGGTGTCCAGACTAATGGGAGAAAAAAGCTGTACAGAGCAGCTAGGAGGAGGATCATACAACAGCAGTAACGCTGGAATAAAGAGATCATAAAATACTTAATTTTGTACTGAATAAAATGAAGAAATTAGTCACAGAGTTTGGCTGAGCCAGAAGGAAGTGAAAGAGGAGAAAAAGGCTGAAAAAGTTTATTTATAAAAGTCTGGGCTTACAGGAAGGGCTCTCCATATTAGAGGCCAAGTAAGAAGAATGAGCAGCATTAAGGGGAGATTGATATTTCAGGAGCTGGTCAGCATATGCTTACGAGCACACAGTAAGACCAGTATTCTTATTGAGCCATTTGAGGTGCCTGCTAATAGTTTTCAAAGACCTCAACTCTGAATTGTACCAGGTCGAGGAGTGAGACACAAGAACAGGTCGGACATTAACAACTGCATATTCATCTAACACATGAGACATGGACTGATTGTACAGAGCCAGAACTTCTGCAAGAGAGTAAAGAATTAAAGAACCAGCTAAAGGAGAGGGAGGTAAAGCAGCAGAGAAGGAAGGTAAGTCAATAATTTTGTGGTTTCAATGGGAAATTTTCTGACAAGATACATACAGAAGAAGCTTAAAACTAAACTTCAGTGGCTGATCAGTTATTCCAAGGAGAAAGCCAGTGAGGGCAATATTGATACCTGACGAGCAGAGCAATTCCAGAATATGCCCATATGTATGTCAACATGCTGTACAAGATTAAAGCACTCAAGGATATCTTTAAACTCAGGTTGCAGGAGAAACAGGGTTCAAGACAACCACAAGAGGAGTTCCAGATAATGAAAAGACACCATTCCAGATGACATCAGCCAAGTCAGCACTTCTGCCCTGTCCCTGTGACTTAGACAGGTAGCTGTAACCCAGGAGTGAGCAAATTCAATTCCATACTATCATTATTGACTTGCCATTTTTCAGTCAGTAAAAGTGTTCAAATTTTTGTCCATTATCCAATTATGAAGTACAAGTGCTTCATTTACAAGAGCAAATGTAAATAAAGGCCAAAAATGAGCTTGAAGACCCAGAGAAACCAGATTTAGGTGCATGATGCATGTCCTTGTTGATTAAAGTTTATATTACGTTGTGACGGTGTGGTATTGGTCAGGCCTCATAGTCCAAAAAGGGGGAATTGAGGAATTCAGTGAAATCTATCAACATCCATTAAAAAAACTTGCTTGCAGGTGCCCTGTAGTGTTTTAACTAATGTGTTAGTGTTTTTAGATTAATAAATATTTATCTAACAAGAATATACTCATAACTACATAAAAAGTAGCTTTTCAGTAATTTATTCTGCAAAATATCAAGAGATCTTAAATTATTTTGTGAATAAACTATCAACACATGGAGCAGAAATAATATTTTCCAGGAATTTTGCTAGAATTGTCAACAGTCTCTTAAATAAACTAACTGAATTTTTTCACCACTCTGTAATGCAAAATACATTCAGCTCTAAGATGTTTAAGGGTTGTCTTGCATGTACGGTCTTTTTCAATTTCAGCTTTTGGACAGATGGCCTCATATTCTCAAGCAGTCTTTGATGCGGAATTCATAGTTTAATCAATGACTGCTAGATGCTCAGTCCATGAAACACCACAGCAACCGCACATTTCCATCACCATGCTTCACAGTTGGTATGTCCTTCTCCTGGGAAGCTGTCTTTCGTATATGCCACACATATTTATTGTTACTAGGGTCAAAAAACTTCTTTCCAAAAGTCCTTGTCTTTAATCCCAGGATAAAAACCTGTGGTTCTTTGAGAGCTCTTTTCACATCAAATGATCTGCTTGTAGGCTGAATTTACTGCCAGTCCTGGACAAACTGCCCATAAATTATAATTTACATTACTTGTGGATGATTGTCCTTAAAGTGAAATTATTTATTTTAGCTAGTTTAAAAAAACTTTATAAATCCCTTGCCTGACTCACAGGCATTCACAATTTGTTTTTCTTTGAAGGCCTTCTTGTTTAGAAAGGCATTTATTCCATATTGCTGTAAATCACTGAGGGATCCTCTTGGGTGGAAACAGCAGACCTGCAATGACAAACATAATGTGATAAATAATTATTGAAATGTTTCCATTTTATGCTATGTTAGAGTAGATTCAATTCCTGATTTCAATAGGTTTATTGAAGTTGTTTCTCTCACCTGTTGGTGGCACCACTGTGTGTAAATTTGATACTAGCATAATGAATGCTGCCCCCCTCAGTCTTCTCTGCCACTTTATCCTGGTGTTTTTGTATACTGGCATACTTAACCTCCTGCTCAGTTCCAAAGGCAGAATTCTCAGCATTGTCGAGGTACCTCTGGGGAGCAACACTGGCATAATGGTCATCATCCTGATTGGATACATCTTGATCAGGAGTTGAATTAGTAGTTGCAGCTTTCATTGCTACATTGCAGTACAGTTGTTCCTACAGTGAGAATAAGTGTAATTATACATGACATATCGGTGCACCATCTCAGAAAGTTTATATAAACACACACCAACAACTACACCAGGAGCAGGAATGGTGGGCTGCACACCTGTGCCTGAAGTCAGGTTAAGCATTACACCTAAGGCAAGGGCACTTTTGTTCTCCACACTGTGGATGTGGAAGGGGCAAAGCACTATTCACTCACTCCCCTTGCACTTTTTTCCTGTTGTTCCAAATGGCTGAACCGACAACTATTCTCTTCTCCAACCATTAGCTCATGGTTGCCTTGAACTACCAGCTCCCGAAAACCAAGCAAAAAGTATGGGAAGATTAGATGTTGGCTAGCTAGCAACATCTAGCTAGCCAAAATATGTTGGAAGTGGTTGCAATACTCATTCCAGGTAACCAGGCTTGAGGACACTCAAAACCTTATACACCCAAGTCACTATCCTTGTAGCCAAAAAAAAAAAAATAAGCAGCCAAACTTCGATCTGCATAGCTGGAGCCTGTGCAAAAGTGAGATTTTCTCCAGAATATCTAAACAAACACCAGATAATCAAGAAGACAAAATCTTACAATTAATGCATTTAGGCCTGGAATTACAACCATCAACATAAGTTCATGCATATGCACGAACAACTCCAGCAATGGAAAATGAATGAACAGAATGGCAAAGAGCCAGAGTGGCAAACCTTAAACATTACAAACAAAAAGAACCAAAACAAAAAAGGAAAACAATTAAACAGAAGTAAATACAGCATCAACAAAAAATTATAAAGTCAACACACTCTTTGGATGATCATATACTGTAATATTTCTGGTGTTTCAATCTGGTGTTTATTATTTGATCTAAAAGCATGATGTCACAAAAAACAAATTCCATTTTAAAATCCAAAATCAGTATATCAAATAAGGTTACTTTCTTAGCCACTTGTAGAAGACATCAACAAAATATAAACTGATGTCCACCACAAAAATTATTTTCCATTCTAATCAAAGCCTAAAAAAGTACTTATCACATGCCCATGATACTGAATTCTGGATCCAAATTTGTTGGAACACCTTCACAATGATAGCAATACTAACTTACAACAAATACAATACAAAGTAATACACAGAACACACATTAACCAGAGCTTTCCTAGAATTCAACCAATCACATCTCTGCAAACCTTCCTGAACAAAGGTCTCAGGATCACAAAGTCCAAGTGAAAAGCCAAAATGCAAAGAGTACTTAATAAATAATGACCTATAATTTTTTTTACAAATATTAGCATATTGTGTTTAAGGCTACAAAAATACAAAAGATCTTCAGAAATAAACACAGTCCACAGCAACAAAAAGTCCTAGCTAGCACCACATGTCTACTTTAAACCAGTTTAATCAGCACCACATCATGAAAAAGCTTCTGAAAGAAAAACAGCAAAACTTACAATGAAACAGACATGATACTGCATTATGGAATTTTAAACAAACATGGTCTAACAACTACTGCTGACAAGTGCAAATGCTAACAGACAGACAATGGTAATTCGTAAGGATACTATGAATTCTGGCAGGTAGATCTGTTTATGGTGCCTTTAGATCAAATGTTCAGGTGATCTACTCAGTTACTGATAACTGAAGCTAACTGAACATTTGATCTAAAGGCACCATTAACAGATCTACCTGCCAGAATTCATAGTATCCTTACGAAGTACCATTGTCTGTCAGATATACCAAAGGAAATTCTAGCCCACTTATTTACAACAACCTCTCAAAAGGTTTGTTTACCAATGCAAAAGCTAGCATCTAGTAAACCAACAAACCACCAAGTAGCACATTAGAGCACAAGCACAGGCCAAACCCAAATGCTAACACACGATCAACAAAGAACAAGAAATAAATCTCAGGACTCAGGCATCTTAAGAGAAAAGAGACCCCCCTAGTGCATGGAGTGTGTATTTCGGAAGTGTAGTGTATCTGTAGCCTCATCCTGATACTACCATTGCACTGTAAACATCAAGACTTATTTTGTCTGATTTACAATGAACAGAATATTCACACATTTGTGTTTGTCTAATTTCTTTAAACTTTGCCTCAGTATAATTTCCAGAGAAGCAATCCCATATCATTCCATATTGCACTGTGGGTATAGTGTTCTGGACTTACTGATCATACAGCTCTTCTTTAGCAGAGTTTTAGAAAAATTAGGCATATGCCCTAATGCTTCTTTTATGGCAGATGAGTTAACTAATTACTGATCATTCTCTGTTTTTCCTTTCAGATTATCCTGAAACTGTCTTAAAAGGACTGCTGGCTCTATGTTTATCTTCCTTATTATTAATCTGAGACAAATCTTGCTCATTGCACAGACTGATGAGCTCTGAACTTTCATATTGCTGAAACTATTGTATTGACAGAGATAAAGATCTTTGCTGGCCCTGAGAACTTTAGGATGCCCTGATAATTAACCTGAAATCTTTATGAAATATTTACCCTACCCTATACTTACTTACCTAATAAATACTTACCTTACCCTAGTCACTTTGTTTTTTTAAAATATGTTTTGTTTATGCCAATCACTACATCCTTTTTTGTTCATTTTCAGGTATAAGGTCAAAGGTCAAACTTTGGTCAAAATCTGAAGTAGACATATGTACTGGGTGTTTGTCCACTCAATATATAATGTCATACCATGTGTAATTGCTAGTACCAGTCAAACAGTGTGAAGCCTGTTACATTTATTTTTCAAATTCCATTGAATGTGCCATTGTATAAGCACATGTAAAATTCCACAACATCTGTTTCATGTTTTCACAGGTTCTATTTTCAGGCTAACATGGGGCAGAAATATCAACCCTGTTACCTTTAATTTAGGGTGTTTTTTGGAAGAGTGTCAGCCCTGTTACCTTATTATTTTTTATAAATATTTTTTAATTTGAATGTATGTATATATTGTAGGTGTAATTAAGAGAAGTCAAACCTTTCAGTCAGTGAGACTGATTTGTTAGCATACGTGAAGGCTTGTAAACAATGAACAAGAAAAAACATGAAGACAATAAATAGAGTTCTAAACAGTTGCACTTGTCAAAACAGGAAAAAGTCACATTATTGCCAAAAGAGTAAAATAACAAGAGAAAATACATTTATGAAGCACTTCACTGTGAAATTACTGTGCAGTGTTTTAGGTGACTTGCCTGTCTTTGATCTACATCACCAACTGAATCACGTCTTCTTTTTTGCCTGAAATCATAATAATAATAATAATAATAATAATAATAAAAAAAACTTAAATTAATCCATGCATATGCTTACCTTATATGCAAGACAGCAATTATGGCAAATAGACATCCACATCCTACTATCAATCCAGGAACTGTATACAGAACTATGTTCTTATTTCCTGTGTGTAGACAATAGTCAACATTAGTTGGAAGTTTAGGTGCCAGTTTTACGGAAGTTAACTGGAAGTTAATTGTTGGAAGTTAACCAACAATACCTGTTACAGTGACAGACTCTACAACTGATTTCTGAGAGCCATATTTATTGTGAGCCACACAGTAGTAAGATCCACTCTGTCGAGCACTGTAACTGTGTCCAGATCCTATGGGTGAACTTCTACCTTCTACAAACCAGGTGTAGTTCTGCACAATTGGTTTTCCATCACTGCTGCAGGTCAGAGTCACTGAACTGCCCTCCACTATTTCCCCAGAGGGACTGGACACTGAGATGTTCTTTGGAGGATCTAGAAATCAAAGAACAACAACAGTGAATGAGTAAACCTTCATGTGGACAAGGACAGTCCAGGACAATCTTTAGACAATAGAACTATTAAGGGACACAGAATTGATAACTGAAACAAGTAAACATACACTTACAGAGAACATTCAGAGTTACAGCAGAGTATTTGTCTCCATGTTCATTCATGCACTTGCACTTGTATTCTCCACTGTTCTCAGAGCTGATGTTGTTAATAGTGTAAATCTCTGCTTTTGCTGCTAACAATGTCCCTTTAAACCAGGTACAGTATGCAGGTGGGTTTCCATCACTGCTGCAGGTCAGATTTACTGAACTGTCCTCCACTATTTCACCAGAGGGACTGATGGAAACCAAGGGGCTCTTTGGGCCATCTAGAGATAGAATGACACATTACACTTGATAGAGGTGAATTTCTATTTGAATAAGGAAAGTTTTAAATCCTGATGATCTACTTTATGTGGTTATAGTTATCTGTTATAAATATAACAGCATATGACAATTCCTGTACGATCCATGTAATTACTTAATATATATGATAAAAAAGAAACAAACAAAACAATATGTAATGTAGAAATAACACATTAAAAACATTATTATACACTGCTTTGATGTTAGAATTTGCCATCGTGCTGGTTATTGTTTATGTCAGGGACAGACTGCAGCGCACAGTGAGGACAGCAGAAAGAATCATTGGTGTCCCCCTGCCCTCCCTACAAGAACTGTACACCACCAGAACCAGGAAGCGGGCAGGGAAGATCATATCCATATCCTTGCACCTTGGTCACATCCTCTTTTAACTCCTCCCCTCAGGCAAATGCTACAGGTCCCAGCTCAGACTGTCAGACACAGGGGCAGTTTCTTTCCTCAGGCCACCGCCCTCATGAACAGCTTACAGTACAACTCTACTCCACCTGTGTAATATACTGTATATACAGTATAGTAACTGGACTTTTCACTGTGCACTGCATAGCTCACTTTACAGATCACTGTAAAGACTTACTCTGTATATTGTACAAATACTGTATACTGCACTATTTATTTTATACTGTATAAGCTCATATAAAAATGTCTGCAAGCAGCACTACAACTGCACCCACATGGCACATCGTACCACATGCACTGGACCACACAAGGATAATGTGTATTGTGTATACAGCATCTTGTGTACAATAGAGTATATCGTACATTGTGTCAAGTGCACCTTAAATTTGTATAGTGTCTACTATGTTTCATATTGTACAGTTTGTTTGTTTGTTGAATACTAGAGAAACTCCATCGGAAACAAATTCCTTGTGTGTGCAAACATACTTGGCCAAATAAAACTGATTCTGATTCTGATGTCTAAGTGCTTTCATTTTCATGACCCAGTTTACTGCATGGCTGCCAGTTCTCTCCAGTCTGGCCTCAGTTCCAAAATTATGATTGTTTTCCACCATTATCTCAATCTGCTACAAAGCCATGAAATGTTCCAGTCGGTTTACCACATATCCCTCTGGCTCTTTACATCCACTTATTCCTGTTCTCAGTCCTGTGTGCTCACTGATCATATTTTTGTCAGTTTCTGTATTAATTTTGTGTTAGTTAAAGGTTCCTGCCTAATCCCTTGACGAGTCTACTGTCAGGTCTCTGAATGTGTCTGATGTATTATTGTGAAGAAATGTGGCTAAATGTAGCTAGACGACTGAGTCAGAGCATCTCCAAAATAGCAGGTCATATGGTGGGTTCTTGGCCTGGTGTGGTTAGAGCCTACCAAAAGTGATCCAAGGAATGAGAACCGGTGCATGTGGGGAGTGAAGGCCCGTCTGGTCTAGTCCCACAGTAGAGCTACTGTGGTGTAGAAAGTGACAGTGACTCTGATAGAAAGGGGTCAGAACACACAGTGCAGCGCAGTCAGAGCTGCTCCAGCAGCAGGAGGGACACACTCAGTATTAGGCAGGTGGTTTTATTGACTGATCTGTGCACATGTATTTGAGTTGTGTGAGAAAAATTAAAGCCTTAATTAATTAATAAACTCTTTGTGAGCTCATATGTGTTAGAGGAGAGAAAACGCAAAAACAAGCAGCACACAGGAAACAAGCAAACCACAGTTTTACAGTTCAAGCTGTACATCATGCCTGCATCATTATATAATGAAAGCCCTGGAGAATTTCTGTAATTATTACATATACTCACTGATTTATTACTGTATATAGATAGATTAGAGAGGCTCCATCAGCTTGGGGCAGTTTCACAGTTATTCCTGAATTATGGTTGTTTTCTAAGACTGAGTGAATGAATCTGTACTTACATCTGACATTAAGAGTGACCTCAGGAGACTGAAGTCTCTGACCCAGTACAGCACAGTGATACCTGCCTGTATCCTCCCTGCTGACCGACTGTAGGTGGAGACGGTCAGTACTGGAGGATAAACGACGTTTATCCCTGTACCAGGTGAATGTTGGTCTGTCAGTCAGAGTGCAATTGGTTTTACATGTGAGAGTGACCTCATCTCCCTCCATCACTCTCTCAGGAATCTCCACCTGGAGCCCTGTGAACAGGAGAAACACACTTAAACTGTGCAGTTCTCACATGAATGTAGTTATGGTGTCTAGGGTGTAGTTATTTTTGTACAAATGTCTCTGCGATTTCTCTTGATTGAGTCTCAGTTGGATTTCAGGTCCGTGTTTCTTATTCACACATCAGTATTTTCATCAGTGTAAAAGAGTTAAGGCAGCACACGTCTCCTCTGAACAGTGTGACAGCTGTTACTACAGTGAATGAGCTGCTGAACAGTTCACACCTTAGTGAGCTCCTGCCTGACTGTGACTAATCCACTCTTGACAGCTTTTGTACACTTCTGAGTTTATCTTTCCATCAATAAGCACAAGCTCACAGACACCAGTGTAAAGAAAACAGCCCCATACTGTAGTGTTTCCACCTTTATGCTTTGCAGCACCCCCAGTGCACGCTGGTTCTTCTCCAGGTGTTCTCCACATAACACATTTAGATTTATTCATTAATCATCATTAACATTTAGCAAAGATTAAAGTGTACCAGTACTTTCTGGGGTCCACTGTAATAATTGTTTTTAGTGTAACGTTTGGATGGTCGTTCGAGGAAGCAAACGCAGCTTGGCGGAATTTCAACGAGTTTAATAAAGATAAAAAACCACAACTGAGACTCACAACGAAAAATAAACACGAGAAAACTTAACACACGGAACAGGACACGACCACGACGTTCATACATAGGTATACACAAAACAACCGACAATGACACGAGACTAAATAGGGAACACAGATTGAAAACAGCTGACTGGGGGTGACGTAGAACAAGACACAGCTGACGGGGCGTGGTTAAGACGAACATGGAAACACGGGGCGTGTACGTCACAATTAGAATAATCTACCTGCCAATAAAACTCACTTTGCATCTTCTCTCATACGTTTACATTATTGTGTTTTGTATTTTAGAGCTATTTGGCATATGGAATTTCCTCTCTTTGGTAGTTTAGGATCTTGGCGTGTTTATCTATTGCAGTAGTTTAGAATCTTGG
>JBBPDA010052583.1:0-13723 GCA_037974385.1 Arnoldichthys spilopterus
ACGATTAAATTCCTTCACTTCCTACAATCCTCCCCGAATTGCGCTTGTTTCCCTCATCTCACAGAGCAAACGTGACAATGTGCCTAATGTTTGATATAGATGACAGGCCTGTTTAGCACTCAAACTGTTCTTCTACAGAACCATTCTTTTATAATAAATCCAGAATGTGATTTGCAATAATAGTTAGCAAGGCCTTTCTTGAAAAAGATGTCTGGATGGCAGCATATGTTGCTGTATAGATTGTTCAGCATTAATAGCACCTTCTACCCATGCTATGTGCACTAATACATCCCCATACCTTTATGAATGCTGGATTTTTAACTGTGTTCCAAAAACAAGATGGAGGGTGCCTCTTCTCTTTAGCCCGAAGGATGCAGCATCCATGATTTTCAAAAATAATTTCATTCATTATGAATCATTTTGATTCATCAGACCCTAGGACAGTTTTCCACTTTGACTCAGTCTAAAAGATGAGCTCGGGTGCAGAGAAGGCAGCGTCATTTCTGAATCATGTTTATATATGGTTTCTCCTTGCTTGGTAGAGCTTTTACTTGCATTTGAAGATGTAGCAATGAACTGTGTTCATAGACAATGGTTCCCTGAAGTGTTTCAGAGCCAATGCAGTGATTTCTACTGCAGAAAATGACATCTGTTTTTAGTGCAGTGTCCCCTGAAGGACTAAATATCACAGTCATCCAATTTTGTTTAGGCCTTGTCCTTTCACAGAGAAATTCTGATTGGCTGCCCTGTGTAGGGTGCCTTGTTCAAAAAGCAGTCCAGGTTGAAACACTCCTTGTAACTTCATTGTGATATGACTAGGTCAAGTCGACAAGGTTATGTTCATTAAAATGTTAGCCTAGACTCAGAAACAAAAAACAGCCTGTTAACTTCTAAGAGATAAAGGCAGAATGGAAAATTGCCCTTTAAAAATGAACAAAAACAAACACGAAAAACAACAAATAGCATATGGCCCCTTTAAATGTTTTTCTGTGGTGTTGGATTTCTGTTTCCTGGAAATGGCTCTGTGTATCAAACCAAGCTGTAGCTATCCTAATGAACATGTGGTCTTGGCTGTGTAGACAGCATGCCTTGCCAGACTAAAGGTATGTTTCATTCAGAATATCTTTTAAGAGGCTGTTGTTATTCAGATATTTTCTATGTTACAAGAAAGCACTGCCCCAAAAGACACAAACTGAGCCAAGGGTTTAACAGGATTCTTACACATGCTACTAGTGTTAATGTGAAGAACTAGACCATTTATTTAAAGCGAGCTTGGAACAATTACAGTGTATGAATAAACATCCCATTGGTAATTAAGATAAACAGCATTTAAAGAGAACTGGAGTGTTTTTGTGTAATTGTGAATTGGTTGCTAAGCTCTTGGCCAGAGCAATACATTGTTTTCTGGTTGGCACCGTGCATCAAGCAAACACTGTGGCGCATGTTAATGGAGAATAACTCCAGCCAAAGTTTGGGAATCTTGAAGACCGTAGGTCTGAGCAGCAATATGGATCAGGTAAGCTGGTTAACACTGCATAAATAAAACATGCTCAGAGACCCCCAACTGCTGTGTATTTCTGGCCTATTTGTGAGTGTAGGTAATTTAACCCCTAGAAGCTTAAACTTAAGTTGTTTTTAATATTTATTATTTATTGTGTTGTTTTTGCTATTATATTTACATGTACATACATTATTAGGGATATCTACTTCACATTTGCTTTGTGGTTAATTTGCTGCCTGTTAAATTATCCGAGGGTCTCTTGCGAGTGTGGTCCAGCATAGTCTGCTGAAGGTATTGCTTTTAAAGTCAATTTGCAGCTTTATTTTGATGAAAGGACTTTACGTGCGGATTCTTTTATGGCAACATGGAGTGGCACATGCAGCTGGACTTTGGCCTGAAACTACTGAAGGTTAGAAGAATTACACATAAAAAAAATACTTTGTGATATTAATCATCTATAGCTATAACAAGCTTCGTCTGCACTAATAACTGCACAATTGCAAAATGAGTTACAGTTATTATATACTGAGTTACTTTTACATTTTATTTACATCCTGTGTTGACAAATTTGAGTTTCTCCCTTTGCACTTTTACCCCCCCCCCCAAAAAAAAGTCTGCAAGTGAGAAACTTGAACTGACTGCAAGTGAGAAATAATGAATACAAAACCACAACCTGCTTATGTTATCACTGATTATAACTGCAAGTTCCCATGGGTTAAACTCTACTCCAGGCACACTCTGGTAGAGGGTGGCTGCCAGATTGCCTTTTGCTGTTGTTAATTAATCACATTTGGAAAAGCTCTGACATAATGGCCCTTAGCCAGTGTCTTCAGCGCTTCATTGGTAATAAAAATAAACTTGGAGACTCCCCCTACTCTCAAATGATCTCACTAGCATCTCTTAGCTCATACATTCTGCATCATACATGTGTATGAGAATATGTCTGTGCGTGGTTTTGTGTGTGTGTGTGTGTGTGTGTGCCAGCTGAATGAGACTGGGCTATGTGCCTGAGTTAATAAGCCGGCAGCCAGCAACTCACGCCCCATTCAGGCAAAACCATGCTATCCCATGATATGCATAATGGAGTTACGCGCTCAAGAATTCTGTGTGCGTAATGAAGGAGATGGAGCATGCTTGGCAGGATAGACGTAGGGGCCAAAGGTCATATAAGATTTTGCATTGTTACTTTCCTGTGGGTTAATTAAAGTGAAGAGCTCTGCTGGAAGTCCAGATTTTCAGTGTTTTAGCCTGTTTCTGGACCATAAATTTTGCACTACTTACCTAATATGTGCCTACATTTATTTAACACTCTGACTCACTTCTAACTGTAATCCTTACTTTGTTTGGTCCGAATCCCTCTGTGAATCTCATCTAGACTTTAAAGTTGTACTTCTTCTATTGTAATTTAATTTGCTGCCCAAGTTTCGTCCTCATGTTCACACTGCAATTTAGATTTAATGCATATCTGCTCACATTATTTTTTTTAACTGTGGTCGATATCAGACTCTAGTGTGAACTAGTCATGGTCTTGAACTGGCACATGTGCTAAAGAGCATCATAGATGCCATTGAAATCAGTGTATAGTTTAGTGTAAGCCAGAGAATTAATGTGCAGATGACAATGAAGATGAGGATAATAACTTCTGGAGCAATGGCTGCTACATAGGTACAGAGGTTTGTATGGATGCTGTCTGAGTCACATATGAGTAAAAGTATTATTCAGAGTACTTTTGCCTGCAGTGTGAACATAACCTTAGGGCTTTTCCTATTGATCCAAGTCTTTGGCAATCTTTCATGCTCTTTGGGGCTTTCCCCTTTTGAGTCTTAGTGCTTCCTCCTTATGCTCACTGGGGCTTTTGTCCTTTTGATTGTTGGTGTTTCTTAGTGTTTCCTTATTATATTTTTAGACAGCTTTCCTTTTTAAGTGCTTTTTCCTCTCATACCTCTTTTCAAGCAATAGGAAGACGTTTTTGAACGATGGTGCCATCCAGCAAATCAGCCCACATTTACACCAGTTTTTAATGGATCCATTGTAATCTAGGATGGACCCTCAAGAGAGGGCTTTGCACAATGCAAAGAAAGTAAACAGTAGTACCTGCACTGTAGTAGGGATGCACTGATGTCTCTGAATGATGGCAACTGATGTTGTCATGGTTCCCAGCCCTATTTTTGTTTTAGCTGGGAATCAACTTCAGAGTCAGTTTGTTTTTGGTCAGAACGCTCCAAACTTTAAAATTGGTGCGCAAACCAGAACAGTTCCTTGCTGGAGTGAGAACTATATCAGTGTTTCTTCACTGTGCTCTAAGAAGGTTCTCTGCCATTATTGTGCACAGTTTTCTCTTTAGATGACTGCACCTGCATTAATGGAAAGTTGCTTTGAGACAGCGACTGCTGCAACAAGTCATCTAGAAAAAAAATTGAATTTATTTCAGCAGAAATTCACAGACAACTTGTTGCACTTCCAGCAGTCAATGAGGGGTCACTGCTTTCAGAGCATTCTGTGCTCTCTCTGTTCATCTTTTCTATCTCTCAATTTTTTCCCAGACCAAAAACACATCTCACTAACTGCTTAAGCGTATGCTTTCAGAGTAAGATCTTGTCGCAGCATTGATCCAGCTTTAACCTTTCAAACACATGTTGCTTTTGTCTGACGGGAAGCGTTCATTGTCTAAGCTATAATCATCCAACCATTTGCATACCTCTTCAAACCCACTTCTTTTGTATGTGCTGACAACATTTTACACATTTGACATCTATAATTATCAGATAAGTGCACGAATCAGCCATTGTAGTGATTTTTTATGCAAAACTTTGGATAGAAACAGCAAGGATGCATGTCAGAAAAGCAGCTTGGTAACTGCTATAAACCTAAAGGAGCTGTGGCTGTGGCTCTGAGGCAATGAGAGATTAATAAGATTTTTGGGACATCACTGTTTAGGTGTTAGATTCCTGTCTGACAGAACAAATGTACCATAAGTGCTACAGTGCTGACACATAGATCAATAGTCTTCACTTGTCCTTCTTTCTCTATACTTTTTCTCTCTTTCCCATTTCTTTCTCTGAGGGCCAGATGTGGGTACATGAGAAGGAGCAGCACAAACTGTAACTCAGTGTGGCTGTAATGCATCTGAAATTAACATTCAATTCACTGAGACTGTAGCTAATCACACACCCCACGCATAAGCTGATCTACTAATTGCATGACGCTTGCAAGGTACAGAGTTTAAATGATATAGTAGAGTGGTCCACAAGCTTGGGACAAAGGAAACAGTCAAAGGAGAAAGTGTGCTTGTTCTATTGTAATTGAATTATCTGGTGCTGCCCAGGTTACTTCCTCATTCTCTTAGGCTACATTCACACTGTAGGCATAAGTGCTCCATTCAGATTTACTGCTCAAATCTGATTTTTGTTTAGGTTGTTCAAATAATTTTTTTCTGTGACTGTGGCCAATTTTAAATATTGGTGTGAACTTGTCATTGTCCTGTACTGGCTAGCATGTGCAAAGAGCATCAGCACATTGTTATATGGACGGAAGTGGACGGAAGGAAAATGGATGGCACTGAAATCAGCATTTACAGTTTCATTCATAGGTTGATGTGCAGTGGAAGCATAGATGAGAATAAGGAGAAATGTTTAATTGTGACTTTTTCTGAAGCAATGGTTGCTACATCTGTACAGAGGTTTGCATGGATTTGGTTTTCATATGCTGTTCAAACTGTTATGGAAAAAGCAGATCTGAGCAAAAATAGAATTTTTGGCTACTTTTGCCTGAAGTGTGAATGTAACTTTAGAGAGATTTTGCTTTTAGTTCCTCTCTGGCATTCTTTCATGCTTTTTGGGGCTTAAAGGATTTAAATGGTGTGATGAAATGGTAGAGTGGTCCACAGTCTAGGGACAATAGAGACAGGGAAAGAAGAAAGTTCCAAATCAAAGATATAGGGGTGATAATAAATGTTCTACAGGGATGGACTTCTGCTCTGGGCCTTTTCAAATAATTTAGGCAGTGGCACCAAAAGCCAATGCTATATGGGTCACTGAGCATATTTACCAAAATTAGTTCTTCAAGTTGAAATAGAAAAAGTTTTTTAAATGTAATGTGATGGTACTTTTACTTTTGCTTAGTGAGCAGGCAATTTGGTTTTAAGATGCGGATAACGTGTGTTTGGTGATGTCTGTGTGTTTTTGAAGTTGAAGTGAGTTGAAGTGGGTCAGTGCCTGGCTGCAGTACAGACACCAGGAACTTTATAAAAGAATGAAAGCACCTAGAATATAAAAATTTTGCACATATGTGGTCTGGGAGGCAGAGAGTCAAGCAAGTCAAAACATAGCAAACTTCAGCAACTCAAATGGAACATAGTCAGCTGCACCTCCAATATCTCCATCCATTTTTTGATCAATCCTCTCATGTTTTGAACAACCACCCCATAAGGCTCAGCACACTGGGCCCCCAATCTCACTCACTAACCATCTATTCTCTTACTCTGCAGTAAGGAGGTCAAGTGCTGTAATCATGCCTATGCAGAGACACTTTAGGTGGGATTGGGGTCTCTGACCCTGAGAGTTCAAGGTTCACCTCCTTCACCACTCAATACAGAATGTCCCAATTACTGCTGGTGAGGGACTTGCAGTCACCATGACAACTCAGCTTAAATTTGCAGCGGCAGTGGTACAACATTCTTAACTGGGTTAGGAGACTATTCTGTTAACCAGAAGTGAGAATAGCATGAGGACTGTGGACATGGGGAAGGCTCAGTTCCTCTAATATCACCAGAGGCACTACAATAAAGGAGAGAGTGTGTTATTGCGAATAACAGCATGTCCATGATTTGGTCCTTGCTGCAAAATGTGACCTCGAGTGTTCATTTGTTTTTATTAAGTAACACTTTATTTGAATCCTGCTACACTGACACAGGCAAACATGCATATGGCATAGTTCTTTCAATAATATGTAGCAGGGTTCAACTAAAGTATTGCTAGTAGTAGGAGGTATGGGCAAAAATTTATAAAAATGTATAATTATAATGTCTGGCAGATGGTGTATATATATAGATATAGTGAATTAACATTATTTTTCCAAATAGAAACCCATTATAAAACAGTAAAGCAAATTTTTGGGATTAACAGTGGCTTATTCTACAACCCCAAATCAGATTGGGACGGTATGGAAAACGCAAAAAAAAGAAAGAAGTGATTTCTAAATTTACTTTGACTTCTATTTCATTGCAGACAATATGAACACAAAATATGTCATGTTTTGTCTGGTCAACTTCATTTCATATGTAAATGAAATACAAGTCAAAGCAAATTTAGAAATCACTACTTTCCTTTTTTATTTGCGTTTTCCATACTGTCAAAACATTTTCTGATTTGGGGTTGTACTAAAAATAAGCTAGCAACTGAAGTATACACAGATCAGCCATAACATTACTACCACCTGCCTAACATTGAGTACCCCCCCCCCCCTTGCTGCTAAAACAGCTCTAACTGTGGTTCACTCTGTGTTGACCCCTTTCTATCAGTGTCAGCATTCACTTTTTAAATGAGACCATGGACCACAATGTCCATGTCACCAATTCAAAAGTTGTCCTTTCTTGGATCACTTTTGGTAGGTACTCACTACAGAACTCTCCACAAGACCTACCATTTTGGATGCTCACCCATTTTTCATACTTCCCACACATCAACTTCAAGAACTGACTGTTCAGTTGCTGCCTAATATATCTCATCCCCTGACAGGTTCAATTGTAATGAAATATGGAGGTAGTCAGTGTTATTCACTCAGTGTTGTTATGGCTAATCATTGTATATCAAATACCAAAAAAGCAAAAACAGGACTAAACAATAAACATATAAACCTGTCATTACTGCTTTCTTTTGAGAGTATATTGATAAATATTGATGAACACTGATTTAAAGACAAAGCAAAATTATCTTTAACTACTTTGTAACAACCAGGTTTAGTGAATATTACAGAAATAAAACAAGGTTGAGGTAGGACCAA
Source organism: Arnoldichthys spilopterus (assembly GCA_037974385.1). NCBI lineage: Eukaryota > Metazoa > Chordata > Actinopteri > Characiformes > Lepidarchidae > Arnoldichthys > Arnoldichthys spilopterus. The sequence goes on from JBBPDA010052583.1 coordinate 7,502, forward strand.
ACAAATGGTAAAATTTGCCCGGTAATCAGTGTTGTGGGACCTTTTGGCTACGCATACTGGTTGGGTCGGCTTGCTCACTGGCAGGATACTCAATCGACGCTAACTATAAATGAGTGAGAGTGTTCCAGTTTGTTTCTTTTTACTCTCGCTGCGGCAGAGTGAGATTTGTTTTACTGGATGTGTCTATATTTTTGGACTTTTGGGACCATATGTTTGGATTTTTTTCTTTTTATCGTTGCTGGGGATTTTTCGAGTTATGTTTATGCTTGCGAACAGACTTGTGATATCCGGGGAATAGAATGGGTTGCTGGGACACCAGACTGATCACAAGGGATTATGGGAAATGTAATTTGTGGCTGTGTAATATTTTACCATTTGTTTGGTCCTACTTCAGCACCGTTTTATTTCTGTAATAATTACTAAACCCAGTTGTTACAACTTCTAGATTGAGTGTAAGCTGTTTCATCATTATAAGACAGATCTTTGCATACATAGTTTGTTATTGCATTTGTTACTGTATCCCAGTGCTTAATTTTATGGTCATACACAGAGTGCTATTTCCAGCAAAGTCTGAGCATGTATCTAATCCTTCTATGTTTCACCAACCCCACCGGTTGAACATTTTGCCTCTAAATAGACTCCTGACATGTACATGTTTTGAGATAAGGTGATAAAACAGGTTGCTAATGTTTCCACTACCAGCCACAGCAATGTCATGACAAACTGTGCAATTATGTTTTTTTGCCCCAAGTCAGCTGTATTTATTTATTTATTTTTTTACACAAACCACTTTGAAATGACAGACAATCAATATCAGATTAGCAAAGATCCTTTCCATCACCATCTTCCTTTCTCTTTTTGTTCTGGCAGGTCTGTTTTTCCCACTTGTTTTCATGTAGATTTCCTGCAGTGAAACTTTTTTGATGGTTGTGTCAGTGTGGGTGCGTGTTAGCCTACTGTCACATACAACATATCAGTGCTAAGCGTTATTGCTGTTTGTGATGCATCCAAATTTATGTTGCAGTCTCAGGCAAGTTCTGGGCATATTTGTGGCTTTCTGGTATTAACCCTTCAGTGACCTGTGTGATGCTGGCCTCTTCCTCTCGAAGTATAACACCACATGGGTATGATTTGGTTAAACACTGAACTTTCTATCGTCTTCACTGAACAACAGAAGGTAATGGCAGTTCAATATTACAGTCAATTTACCATTCTCTTTAAACCAGAGGATTTATATTATATAACGCTGTTTTATGTTTGAAAGTTGACCGATGAATAAGTTGCAAAGAATACGACATCCAAAACTATACAGTTCACTTAAGAGTATAGCATGTGACTGAGAAATGCACATTTTCTGTTTATCTCACCAAGCTGTATAACAGTTATTTTTCGCAACTATCATGCAAACTTGATACGGCTAATAGCAAAACTGGCAAAAATGTCAAATGAATAAAGAAACCGCTTTCGGAGTAGCACCCCCTGTCATTCAGGATGTGCCAAGATGTTATTAGGCATATGTATGTATTATAGTAGTTGCGTCTGTTATTTATTTTACAACTATGAGAAATGCGTTGGTCTTCCTTGAACACTGGCACACAAGCAAAAAACTAATGGGGCAACAGGTTTAATTTTAAAAAAAAGGGTAAAGGTAATTATAAAACTCATATCTTTTTCAAAATTTTAAATGGTATCCTGGAGATTTCTAAGGGTTACCCCTTGTACTACCACAGCCAAGAAGAAAGAAATAAAACTAAGTATTGATTCAAATATATGTTTTAGAGTCACTTAGCGATTGGTAGCTGAAGAAATATTACAGGCATTAAAAACACCATTGTGTTAGCATAACATTGACACTATTGCAACCATTCAAACTGTGTGGTCTAATCTACTTCTGCATTCACCTAAAGTGTTACACAGACTTTCTGGCCTGCAATGAAGTAAAACTGTGGAATGCAATGGATATCTACTCATGAAAGTGTTGTCAACTCTGTTTTCAGAATATGAGGTCCTTTCAATATGGCTGGTCAAACTTTCAACTTCTCTCAACCATCAGCTTTGCAAATGAGGTTATAGCAGTACTTGCATTAAAGCAGTCAACATACAGACCCAGAAGCTGGTTTTATCTATAACACTGAACAGAAAATTCAGTTCTGAGAAGGTGAATACTTAATGAACATTAAAATTAAAACATATGTCAGGCTAGCTTGTTTAGTTACAGTATTCACTTTAATGCATGAATCCCACTATATTGCCAGAGAGTGCAGAGGTAAAAAATTATGTGATTTCAAGCTCCAACTTCTTACTTATGAATTCAGTTGAACACAGTGCGGTATAATGATTTACATAAATATTTATCACTGAGGAATTGTGTAAATGATGAATGTGTAAGCTGTTGTTTGAGTAGACAGTAAATAATTGCTATGTCTTAGTGGATTAAGGTGAAGGGGTTGTTCAGAGATCAAGGTGATCAGTGAGGACATGTTTGGCTTGGTGTACTTCTGCTATGAAGCTGCATGACTATAATTCCTGAGCTGAGTGAGTGATGGGTTAAGGCATGTAGTTAGCACCATGCTAACTGTTTTCAGTACAATTGAATGACTTGTTAGCTACTTTAACCTTGTATCACCAGTAATACAGTGTAGATGTAAACTGTAGATACAAAACATATCTTGGCTACACTGGCTACATTTAGGTTAGGGGAAAATTATGCAAATTAGATTTTTTTGCTATCACTTTTGCTTTAACAGAGAACTGGCTGGTTTTTTAATTAAACTTGATAGATAATTTTACGCTTTTACCGAGTGCACAGTGTGTGTTTACTTGTGCTTTATTGGAATATGCAAGGCATATTATAAATTCACTGCTGGCGCCAGAATCACTGTTCTCTTTGAACCTCCGTATCTGAAATCTCAAACCACTTGTTGAATATCAAGCCTGTGTGTATGTGTGTGTGTGTGTGTGTGTTTGTGTGTGTGTGTGTGTTTCTGATGGCATGCTGCTGTGCTCACACTATTTGTTGCATATCAAACCAACAGAGCAGACAAAACTAATATTCTCTAAGCACAACTAATCCTCAGAATACACATAAGCATGCACACACACACACACACACACACGCATGCATGCATACACACACACCTCAGTTACTCTCATATCCGTGCCAAAGTAAATTCGGTATTCACTCTACCTTCTTAAATATTCAACAGCGCAACCAACTGAGGGACTGGTTCAGTTTTTGTACAGACTCTCTCTCTCTCTCTCTCTCTCTCTCTCTCTCTCTCTCACACACACACACACACACACACACACACACACACACACACACACACACACACACACACACACAAGCTCTCAAGTTTTAATTAACAGTGTTTCATATCTTAGCCAGGTCCAACAGAACCACAAGAAAACATGAAGTAGCATGTTGAGGATTTTCAGATGAACTCACCATCCTCACTCCTCAATTTAGGCTGTGCTGGGTGAGGTTTAGAATCTGGTCCTCCATGTCTTATGGGATGAGTTTCTGACTCTGTGGAGAAAACACAGAACCACCATTTTATTTTACCAATTTATTTGTTTTATTTTTATTTTATATTCATTCTTTTATATTGTGTTCTTCTGCTGAGTTTACTGGTTCTTCTCGTCCAACACATTTCATTAAACTGTTAACCCAACATTAACATACATACGATCAATAAACAATAAACCCATCTGTGTAGGAGCAGTGGACAGCTATCAACAGCACACAGAGTTGGGTAACAATGGAGCCGTGGTAGCAAAAATCAAGACATTTTCACAATGGCATGTATCACAAATTTTCATTTTTATAATATAAGAAAACTGCTCTGTACTTATTCCAATTGAACAGGCCCAAATATGATCTGTTTGTAATGAAACATGCAGTTGGTCTGCAAGCACTGACTGACCCATTGCTGACACAGGTGTTCAATTGTGCATGTATAATCTCCATAGAAAAGCACTGCCAGAAGGATGGGATGCCCTGGAGCAATGGAACATACACCTAAGGTCACCATGTCCACTGCCAGTGTCAGTTAGAGCTTCTAACATTGCTTGTGGAGCACTAAGATGTGTTCTCTGGAGCGACAGAGATCTGTCCAATTTCTTGAGGATGAGCTGAACTAGTGAATCATCTAATCATCCGTACCATTCTAAAACAATCAAACCTCCAATGTTCACAAATCTTGTGAAAACTCTTCCCAGAAGAGTAGAGGCACTTACTGCAGCAAACAAAAGCCATGTGTTTTTCTTCTATATGTCCACATGGTCTGACTCCCCCACTCTTTCTTGGCCTTCATATTCAGTGGTGGCCTTTACCGCCACACTAACAATGTAAATGGAGGTTAGGCCCCCTCCTGGCCATAGGCAGCTGAAGTGAAATGCAGTGAAAGTGAAGTGAAGGTGACTATTTTTCATTGTGAACACACTCAAGCAACACAATGAAATGTGACCTCTGTATTTAACCCATCACACGTGCACATGTGGAGCAGCAGGTAGCTATCAACAGTGCCCGGGGAACAGTGTAGCGGGACGGTACCATGCTCAAGGGTACCTCAGTAGTGCCCAGACTGGGTCTTAAACCTGTGACCTTCAGGTCCCAAAGGAAATGTGCTAACCACTAGGCAACCACTGCCAACAAAAAATATTTAGTTGCTTGCATAAATAAATAAAGAAAGAAAGAAAGAAAGAAAGAAAGAAAGAAAGAAAGAAAGAAAGAAAGAAAGAAAGAAAGAAAGAAAGAAAGATAGCTTTTGTGCCCAAAAAATAAAAGTCAATTGAAGAAAACTGATAAAAAGGATGGGTGAGGCAAGATGCCCTTATGGCTACTCATCACCCAGAGTCATAGCAGTTATCACTAGGTGAGGGTGTAATCAACATTATGGCCACTGTTCCTTCTTACGCCCCAGAAGTGATTAAGTGAATGAAGTGAAAGTATTTGTCATTTGTCACTCTAGCACCACAACAAAATGTGACCTCTGCATTTAACCCAGCATACGTGCACATGTGGAGCAGCGGGCAGCTACCACCAGCACCCGGGGAGCAGTGTGGAAGGATGGTACCTTGCTCAAGGGTACCTCAGTAGTGCCCAGGCTGGGACTCAAACCTGCAACCTTCAGGTCCCAAAGGCAGTGTCCTAACCACTAGGCCACCACTGCCCAAATGTTGACTGACCAATACAGTGAAGGCTTTTACTGAAGCAAAACCAGGATCAGACTGCAGTAAGAACCTTTAAGAACCTTAACATCGCTTGGGGTCTCAGAAACACACTATACCTCACATTCTCTCAGTCGGTACCAGCTGTACTTTCTCATGACTCCCTCTGCACAGCTGTAGCTTCTCTAATCTTTTTCACTGCTTTTCTGCCTTTCCACCTCCACTGCCACACTGCTTTCTTTCTCCCAGCATTTATCAGCTGCTTTCACTCATCTAGTCAGTCCCGCTGGGCTGAGAGCCAGGCGTTGTCCACTGCCAAATGAAAAATAAATAAATAAATAGATAAAAAGAATAAATTAAATAAATAAATAAACAAACAAACACATAGCAACAAAAAAACAATTTCAACAACATTTCCTCACTCTGATATTCCCTGGGAGGGTCTGTGTGTCTTTGACAGAACTTTCCCGTTAATGGAAAGAGTGTCTAAAAACAATCAGCATTTACTGACAACTGTTTACATCTCTTTCTCTCTCTCTCTCTCTCTCTCTCTCTCTCTCTCTCTCTCTTTCTTTCTATCTTTCTCTCTCTCTGTTTCTCTCTCTCTCTCTCTCTCTCTCTCTCTCTCACACATACTCTCTTACTCCCTCTTTTTCTCCCTCTACACAGTCTCTCTCTCTTAATCTCTCTTTCTCTGCCTCTACCCCCCCCACTCTCTCTCTTTCTCTGCCTCTCCCCTCTCTCTGTCTCTCTCTCTCTCTCTTACTCTCTTACTCACTCCCTCTCTAAAATGAGTTGTACAGCTGCTCTGGATTGATTCTGTGGTTAATTTCAGATGTGTGCTTGCTTTGTTTTTCAAGTAACCTTCTTGCAAATTGATAACACCGCACAAAGATAATCAATTTACCCTCCCCCCCACACACACACACCTCTCTTGCATTACATTCAAAGTAAATAAAAGAACATAATGTGAGACTATCTATCTATCTATCTATCTATCTATCTATCTATCTATCTATCTATCTATCTATCTATCTATCTATCTATCTA
>JBBPDA010052594.1:0-13723 GCA_037974385.1 Arnoldichthys spilopterus
TAATATTTTATCTAACTATACATAAACTAAAAATAGCTGAAAATAACCACACAAATTATCATACATTTTTTAGTCAAAGTCGAGTCTCTAGTCATTATAACTACACACGTCATTCCAAACAAAGAGGTGCAACAAGATTCAAGGATACCTGAGAAGTGTATATTTACTTCTTAATGTTTGATTTTGATGTGGTATTCACATGTTTTGAATAGAATCAATGTTTCAGTATATTTTCAAATGTAATTATGCATCATTTAATACAAAAAAGTAATGACAACTTTTAAAATAGTAATAAACTTTATTTGTATAGCACCTTTCATACAAAAAAAAGTAGCTCAAAGTGCTCATAACAGTAAATTAATTACACGAAAATACTAAAATCATTATGGGAGCAATGACCAGGGACCAGACTGACTCGTATAGTTGCCCCTACATTGTAAAACCTGAAAGTGATGTGTAAATCAGGTTATGACACATACACACCAAAGTGACCCATGATAATGTGTTTTGCTCTGTGAGATCAAACTATACAACACTCTTCCATCAGAATTTTTCTCACTATAATTAACTGACTAACACACCTACATTTCAAATAAATGTCTAGTGAATCTACAGCTTAGTGTATCCACTGTATTTTTTTGGCTATAGTTTTTGGGTACAAGGGGCTTTCGGAATGTTACAAAGAAACAACAATGCAACGCCAGTAAAGGTCCCTGGGTAACACTCCCAGGACTACATTTGCCTGCAGGCAATCTGTAACAAGATTCAGTTTTAGATAACTCTGGAGAAGAAATGTTGAAACCTAGGTTTGTCAACTTGAGCTTCAACTTGAAGGTCAAGGTTGTGACTTTCTGGATTTTATTTTGTTAATCTGTACATGCTTTTAGTCAGGTGACTAAAATTCTCCTCATTCCTGAGATAGGTGTTTCTTGCTACTTGTTAACTCTTTGTATTCTGAACTGAGACTGTGTTTTCACTGTCTGGCACCATCTTAATGTTTACAGCGTTATACATTTCTGTGTCTTAGTCTTGTCCATGACAATGCATGTGAGTTGTTTAAATTTGTGATGCAAATCTGAAAAAAAACAGTGCTAGGGTCATAAATGCTTTATTTTTTATGGTTAGGGTAAGACACTCACTGTATATATTGTCACTGGCCTTAAACTTGTTGTTTTATATCTGCTTTTATGAAACAGTGGCTTTAAGCAGCTAGAGTTCTAGGATTTTCGTGTGAAACACTATCGGATGACAAAAAAACTCACCCAGCACTCTTCTCAGGTGCCCTCGGAATGAGGTTGGACTTGTTTGATATTATCATCTTCATATGTTTGGAGGGATGATGGTCAAAGATTTAATTCATAATCAAAAAAGACTTGGAACATGACTGTGACTTGAACACTTTTATTATTATTATTGTTATTATTATTATTATTATTGTTATTATTATTATTATTATTATTATTATTATTATTATTAATATGTAATACATGTAAAAAAAATCTCCAGTGTGCATCTCTAAGGATGCTTTTGAGGTTTTTGAAACTAGTCTTTGGAATATTTTGCTGTTTTATGTAGAACTGGCGCATATGCTATAAGTTTTGATATCGCATCTTAAGACATGCTTTTGTTTACTGGCTTTGTTGTTAACTCAGCTAAACAGCATGTCTTGATTGTTTTGATGTTTCCGTGTCTTATAACTTGCTTTCTTCTTCTCTTTATGTCCATACTTATTTGTCATTAAAAAAAATTCTAAAATTCAACTTTCATTGTTTGTATACGACCTCTACTGAACATCATTTTGGTTATCCTACATTGTTTCATATATGCTACATAAAAATCTGAGTTTAAAATTATCTTGATGCTTCGCAAGGAACAAATGGCCAAAATATAATCAAAATTGGAGTTGGACCTCCCATTAAAAGACAAATATTAAAAGAAAAAGAGAGAGAGAGAGAAAGAAAGAACGAAAGAAAGAAAGATGAGGTGAGAAACATCATGTGTATTTCGTGTCACCACTGACTGTAGTTCTCTCTGCTGAACACTTAACCTTTGTTTAACTGTTGTTCTTTTGGGGCTCAACTACGGTTAACGTGATTAAACTTGGGCAGTGGAGGCCTAGTGGTTAGGACACTGCCTTTGGGACCTGAAGGTCGCAGGTTTGAGTCCCGACCCGGGCACCACTGAGGTACCCTTGAGCAAGGTACTGACCCACTACACTGCTCCCTGGGTGCTGTTAGTAGCTGCCCACTGCTCCATATGTGATGGGTTAAATGCAGAGGTCACATTTCGTTGTGGTGCTTGAGTGTGTTCACAATAACAAAGAATCACTTAAGGCTAATATATATGTGATTTGTCATTTCTTGAGCTTTGTGGTTAATTACTAATTATGTAAAAATAATTTACCTATCGTCTAGCAGACATCAATGGCTATTTGCTTTCTCTGGGTTGCTGTGAAGAACATTGCCTCTACATGAACTATGGTGAGGCATTTAGGTTGTTTTTACATTGCAAGATTTTGATAAATAGATCCAGTTTTTTGGACCACCTTTTTACATGTACTTTAAAAAGTGAAGAGGATACCTTCGTGGTAAAGGAGTGAGCTGCACAGTTTAGCTGAAAATAAGAGATTAGCCCATACCCAGATGATTAGACAGGCAAGACCATACCAGAAGGGTGCAGCATTGTCTCTGCAGTGCATGTTAATGTTGTTGTATTTGCTGTTGACGTTCCTGTTCACCTGTATGAGCACCTATAATGAGTGACTTAAGGAAGCCAGCTCATGTTCAGTGGTTCTTAGGGTTCTTTCATTCTAGTGTTGAGAGTTTAATTTTGATTTTTTGTTTTTCCAATAAAATTTGTAGTAATTGTAGCTAATGTGGCTTTGAACCATTTCTCAGAAGGGGGATAGAATAGGGATCATAAAAAAGAAACAGCTAAGATGGGGAAAATATTTTCATTATTACACTAGCAAATGCTTTTATGGTAAGAGGAAGATTGAGCCAACATTTTAGGTCATTTTGAATTGCTTTTAATAGTGGTGTATAATGAAAGTTGAACAATTCTGACAGCCTGGAAGAAATATTAACACCTGGATATGTAAAAGACTGCAGGGCTGCAGGATCCCATGAATCATCATTTAATGAAAATGTGATTGATTTGGACCAGCTGATTGTATAGTTAGGTAGATTAAAAAAAAGATAATTATAAAAAGTGTTTCTCATTGAGGAGGTATTAAATATAATGTCATCTAGATATAGGCTATTCTTGTGTTGAGTATTGGCTGTTTGGATTCCAATAATTTTATTATTCTGTCTAACGGCTGCTTCTAAGGGTTAAACGCAAATGATAATAATGATGTAAGAGTGGTCGTCCTTCAATTGGAATGATTTTTCATAGGCATCCAGAACAATTTCCCTAAAGTTCTTAGAGAGTTCTTTATATCTGGGCATGATGACGCCACACACTTCATTACCAAAGATGACACCAGATCGTTTCATGCTTAAATTACATAGGTTCCACCAAATATATGCAATATATTGCCCATCCCTACTTTATAGAAGATGATGACTGTCCCTCATTTAATTAAAAATCTTAGATTTATGTCTAAGATAACACTAGTTAACACTAGAAAATCAGTCTATCTACATTCAATAAAGCAGCCGACACACTAGTTGAACTCGCAAGAAAACTTTATTCCAACTGTCTGTCACAACTGCTGACAGTCAAGTTATTTTTTAATTGCTCCCCCTTTTTCAAAATAACAGTGCCACCAACTGGCATGGAACCATAAACTTTCAATACATAAAATATTCCTCCTCCTTTAAATATATTAAATGCTCCTCACTGTCAATCACATTTTTAAACTTTTTTTTATTATTGGTGAAATATATGCACAACTATCTAGAGGAAGAGGTAGACTGCCCCTAACCTCAAGCCAGTACAAGGTTTGGTACTAAACAATATGCTATATTACTCTAAGTTATGAGAATAGTGTAACTTTCTTTTTTTGGATATCTTGGCATGTGAACTATATATAACATATCAAGCTTCTAATTTTGCTAATACAGATTAGTTTTAGTCTTAGTCTGAAAACTAACATACATATTGTTGTCATTTTCAATAATATTAGCATGTGCATATCATCTTCAGAGTAGGAGCAGTGCACTGTTACTGTGCAGGCTGCATGATCTAAATAAAATATTCACACCAAAACCTACAGAATAATGAGCTGAACCTGGAGTCACAGCTTTCCAGCAAAACTGTTACAGCATGTGTCCTGAGGAAAAGGGACTTCAAACTGACTTCAGGCACTATAAGTACTGGTAAATAACTTTTTAAAAAATTCTCAGTGGTTCATCATCCTGTTTCTGATAAAAGGTAGCAATTCTACCTCTCTCACATATTCCTTGCATGCCATTTCAATTCAACTTAAGTCACCTGGTAAGTCAACATACAGAGTCCCCATCTGCAGTCTAGCTGATAATGGCCTGGACCATGTGTTTTAAATTTTGCTAAGCTTAGATAATTTAAGATCTTGGTTAAACAATGATGGTCTGTGGTGTTCAAAACCATCTAACTAGCAATCTTGTTCAGAACCACATTACACCATTAGTAAACATAATTTTCTATTTAATATTTTGTTACATAACACAGCAAGTTAATCTTGTTTGATGACTGCATATTTCAAATGTTTCTTTTCATATCGAATAGACGCAAAATGAAGAATCCCCCACAATCCACTTACTTGACATCTGTTTGGCATTGAGCCAGAATACTGTATCATGTGCTTTGCCTTTGAGTTTAAAATTCTCTTTTTAAATGTACATGGTTCAATTTTTAAACCATTATTATTTCCATTTATACATAAATTATCTCCATTCTGTATGTGCAAATTCAAATGAATGCTAATAGAACAGTCCCATATTTCCTATATTTCATATTTAGTCAATATGTTTCTAATTTCTTTATGTAAGGGGCGGAGCCCTTTCATGGACATTAGGGGAGTTTTCCCTCTGGTGGAGCCGGTAAACCCAGCATTAGCCCTCAAGTCCAAGGGTCCACAGCTGGGAACCAGAGGAAGGCACGAAGACTACTAGTCATCGTGCACAGTATTCTGAGCGTCCTAGTCTAGAATTCTTGTTATCTTGATCTTGCCTTGTCTTAGACCTTGCCCTTGTTTCTCTGTATTGCCCTGATTGCCCCTGTTTGACCCATGCTACTCTGACCACGCTTTTTGGACTGCCCCTGTGTAAAACCCTGTTTTTGAATTGCATCTGCATCCAGACCCTCCCACCCGTGACCGTTAATAAATATTTATCCTATTGGTCCCAGATAAGTAAGGCAGCTTTAAAGCTACTTGGAAAATTAATTTTTTTTAAAAATGATAAGAAATCGTATCATAACAACTGGCACATACTTAACAGATATGTTCATTTTGGAAATGCATTTATGTATTTAAAAGTCTGTCTGGTGTTTAGGGTTGCCAATAATGAAAACCTGAAAAGAAAATAATAGTGTGCCATATACAGAAAATAATTTAAGTTGGCTAGGTGCTACACCACAGAGCATCATGTTTTTCTGACACATGTTCATCTAGACCAGTGTTTTGAAACCTTCCCCAACATACCTCATACAGCTCATGCAGGCAGAAATTATGGGTTTAGTTATGTCAATGAATTTCACATAAACCACAACAGAAATTATTTTTAGCAGGTATTATCAATGATTACTGGAGTTTAACTGCACTTTTTTTAGACATTATATCTCCACACATGGTACAAGCATAAATAACATTGAACTGGAAACGGAAAACTTTACCCTGTATTTCTCAGTTTAAGCAATACATCAAACTACATTCCAAAATTGGGCAACAGCATGAGTAAGGGGAACTGTAACAGACATTACAATAAACAAAATCTAAACCAGTTTGAACACTTTACATTGGTTTCCCAGAAAGCTATTCAACTCATTAACCTGACCGCCCTTTCCTTTCAAAGGATTAAGAATGAAACATCAACATTTATTGGTTTTTTTGTGAGATAAGTGACCTTATATGACTTTGTATGCAAGATAATCTGCCCCATTTATAGATACTTGGCATTTATTTAGTAAGTCATGTGATCATTTTAATTGTTATATTTCTCACTGTTAAATACTAATATTGCATGTTACTACCTTTTGCCATAAAAAAAAACCTTTTGATTCAGCAACTTCTTGCTGTTTTAATTGAAACCAGAAAAAAATTTCAATGTATCATGGCTTGTTCTCAGTGGGATGTAGTAAATGATCTTCGAGTCCAACATCGAGTCCAACTTGTCACATTTTTTTAAGCCGTCGGCATGAGATTTACTGTGGCATTTTACTGCTCTTGCTCTTGCCAATAGCTTTCTCGCTCTCGCAGACACAAAAAGAAAAAATATCCAAAAACAGATATCACCCACTTACCTGCCCATGTACACCACTCCCTTGGTTAAGTGTGTGTGACATATATAAGTTAGATGTATATTTTTGTATCTCAACATCACAGGCAAAAGGCCTGAGGCAGGGTTCTGGCAACCTTAGGCACATGGTAGCCTAATTATTGGCACACTGGCAGTATGTGTTAGAGGATTTTTTGTTCATTTATTTTAAAAGGAATGTTCAAGTTTTCTCTCAGCTGCATGCCATATCACCTCTTGAACATTCACTAGGTGTTGCCCAGCCTGTCTAATTTGGTTTGACTGATTGTACAGCTTTCTGCTCAAGTGTTTCAGGTATGCAGTAGTTACTACCCATCAAAACTATTCCAATAAAGGATAACCAGTTTTTTAGTGAAGTTTATTACTTATTAACAATATGTATGAGAGTTTGGTGGACTTAATGGTATAAAAGACCAGTACAGTCAATACCCTGATTGTGAAACATGAGTAATCAGCTTTAATCTGACAGCTTTTTTCTGACAACCAGTCGGTTATGCAGCTCCTTGTTGTTGGTTTATTTTTGTTTGTTTGTTTTTTGTTTGCTTGTTTGTTTGTTTTTTTTTGTTCTATTAAGAAGATAATTGTAATTTTTGCATGACTTGGTTACAACAAATTTCAACAAAACTGTTTTTGAGTCAACTGGTTTTACTGGATTTAAAATCTAACTTGCACAAAAAAATGAACTTATAGAGCAGCTGTGCTTTCATTGGGTAGTTAAGGGAGGTCACTTCTATAAACAGAACAGCAGGGTGAGGTGCTGTTATGGTTTTTTATAACAAGTGAATTAAATGCATTTCAAACCATATTTCATTTCAACAGTGTTTAAAAGGAGATTTCAGAATATCATGTTTTGCAATACTGAATAAAAATATAACAACTTATAGGCCATGTGTTATTAATATAAGCCATATAGGCCTGTTATGTACTACAATCTAGTTGTTGCTATTTGTTGGTAGTTTTTACACAGTTGGACTGCTATTTCCCACCAAATTACAAATATTATGTTATGCTATAATACAGAAACACACTGTTGCAGGGGGAGCATTGCTTTTTTTCACTTTGACTTGGTAAGTTTAAATTAACAATTTTAAAAATTTGACTGCTTGACTTGAAAACCGGTCACACCTGATACTGATGTGAAAACTCCAAAAACATAATAGATTAAAGAATGTGGAACTTACTGGCAGAACAGTACTTACTTAACAGAAAACGAAACTGCAATTTTGCTTTTCAAAGCAGGTTCAACTTGATTGCCATCTACATGTTCAAGTCCATCATACCGAATATATAAATAAAGAGAAAGAGAAAAACACAGTGTCACTCTTCTCATGAGATGATGTGCACAGAGCTCTACTAAACACACAACTAGTATTCTGCGAAAAGGTAAGACTTTACTTATTTAAATGTTCATTTAAATTTCAGAATTAGAAAAGAATTACATTGTTAAAATTGACAATAGTTTTTAAATTTATTTAAATATAATATTATATAATCATTTAAAATCATATCTTTTTTTTGTCTGGCATCCCAAAAAACATTTTGTCATTTTTTCATTTGAGCATTTTTTCTGCAGTGGTAGGCAAATGCACTGTAAAGTCTTTGCAACTTACAGACATTGACAATCTATTTATAAAGGGTTGTAAATTCTTAAAGACAAAAATCTAACATTTTATTTACTTAACTCAGCAAAATATCTACATAAGAGAAAACATTTTAGCTATTATTGGAAGAATCTCTGTGTAGATGCACACAATTTTCATTTATAATAAATGACATTTGTACATTAATTCTATCTCAAACTCTCACATTTGTACTTGTTCTAAAGTTGCAATAATGATTAGTAGCATCAGAGCATTCTTCTGCAAAATAACAATCTTAATTTTGATGTATAATGTTGATATCCTCCACCTCAGATCATGAAACTTGATTAATCACATTACTCTAATTCCATTTACATTAACACAAATTATTCCAAAGTAGGAGAAGTTGATGCTAAAGCAAACCCAACCAAATTTACTGGAAAATTTAAATGAAATTTGATCTGAAATTCTGGTCTTGAAAATTGTTTTCATTTTTTTTTTACATTTATTTTTCTTTTGTTGCAAATCTATACTGTGTCCCTGATATTTATATAAATACACATGCAATAACTTTTTACCCAGGTAATCATACAAGTGAATTGAAATTTTATAATATAACTACATGAATTAAGAACTGAAGCTGCTAAATGCATATTTACATAAGTTGCACTACTGTAACCCAGCATTTACAGTGAATAAATAAAGAATGAATGTAGTTCCAAGACATTCTTAATATAAGTCTTAATACACATTAGATTTTTTTTGTCATTAACTCCTTTTGCATATTACAAGTTGAAAGTGTAAATTCAAATTTACACATATCCTGCCTTTTGGCTTTGTACTTATAACCAACAAAAAGTGTGTATTTAGCAAAAACAGATGTTTGAATAAAGCAAAATTAAAATGCATAAAGGTATTCAGACAAAACAGATTAATACTGGAAGAGCATTGGTATTTTTATGCAGTTATTAAAGCAGCAGATTTGAAGTTATAAACTCCCCGAGAAGCAATTTCAAATGGATATGCAATTTCGAAATCCTCCATAAACACGCACTCCTTCCATAATTAATCAAAAGAAGGAGATAATGCAAACTCTAGCATTACAAGTAAAAAAAAAAGTTTTTCTTATCTACACAATAACGCTGAAAAAACAGGTTCTGAGAATCTTCACCATGGAAATAATCTTAGAAAGGGCCTTTTGCAAAATGATTCTTCTGCTGCTATTCTATTGTGCAATAACTCAATAACTTATTAACTAACTCTTATATAATGTACAAAACTGTTTGAGCCATTACTGCCTGCTTGATATTCAGTGCCTATTATCTATTTAGTACCTATTTTTTTGTTTTTTTGACTATTTTTTGACTTATAGTTGCAGTTAGCATAAGCAATATCCTCCGGGATCAATTAGGTTTTCTAATTCAGATTCTTTTCCAGTGACCTAAAACAAAGCATACACAACAAAAGGCCTTTTGAAAAAAAGTAAAAAATTAAAATATAATGCATACTCTTTTATTTAATGCCAACAGAAGAGGTATTTATTCTCAAACAAATGACAAGTAAATTGACATTTGATGACACTGAAAAGTTGTTTCAAGCAACTGCAAGGTTGTCCAGGTCCAGCTGCCCCAACAAATTCAGCTTGATAGCAGACCATTTGCTGCAAAAAGTCTACCAGAACTCCAGAATTTCACAATCAGAGACAATTTGACCTGCATGGGAGGAGTAGAAGAAAAAAACCTTTGCTCTCCAAATAGAACACAGCATGGCTATGGTTGTCAGAAGCATATTAAGTAAAAGATATTGTGAAGCAGAGAAATAGATCATGTGAGGCCATCTGTCCAAAAGTTGAAGATGAATCAGAGTTTGACGTGGTCAAAAATTTCATGGAGCTAATTTCAGAGACTGGTGGCTGTTTATGCAAAACACATACAAGAACTTATTTCTGCTAAAGGGAGCAATCCTAGCTTCTGAGGCCAAGGGTGTTCTTTCCTTCTACGTAGATGAATATTACACCTGTTAATATTTTTATTCAAGAACATAATCTTTATTTGTAGGCACAGCATTAAAAATGGTGCTTGCTTGTCCAAATAGGTTAGATTAAAAAAAAATATTTACACGGGGTGTACTTTTTTTTTACTTGACTGTAAATATGGCATTTTTATGCATTTCGTTGCATGGTTTTTATTAATCTGTTTAAAATACTATAAAAATAATTACGCATGAAAATAAAATGTGCTAACATTTTTCTTTGTTGCAGACATTCTTTCCAGGATGGGGTATCCATTTGCTCTGTTTTTGGTTGCCATCCTATTCCTAAGTAAGTAACACATTGGACATTGGAGTTCACCAAAATAATTACTACTAGATCTGTGCATTTCTTCATTTACATCAGTGACATTACTGTCCACTGCCCACTTTATTAGAAACCCCAAGTTAGAGCATCCACAAAGTGACTACTTTGACATCCATCTACTTAGCAGGTCACCAGATAGGTGTACGGTTATCTGTTGTTATGCACCCCTTTCCAAATTGGACTAAGACAAGTCCAATTTCCTACAACCTAGTTGTATGACTGTATACTATTTATACAGTCAGTGCAAACAAAGATTTGCAAAAAAATTACTTATTTAAGTTCATTCTATAGACACTTGTAGAGGATGTGTACTTTCATACCGTATACCTTTTGTTTCTTGTTTTATTACACCCAGTAGATCCCCTAATCCTAAAAAACTCACAGATTATTTGCATCTTTGATGATTCACTGGCTCTGAGATAGATTAGATAGGTAAGCCAGTCATTTATGTTTTATTCTGTGTGTGTGTGTCTCTCTTTAAACTTAGATGGGGTGGAGACACAAGTAACAACAGGTAAGCTGACTTACATTCAGTGCAAACTTCATGAAAGAAAAGATAATTAAATCATTTTTGTACTCTTTAACAACACAATCATATGTACACGTTTGACTTCAATCAAAAGAACGCATTTTGTGGATTTTCTGAGTGAAAAGTAATTCATATCCTCTACAAAGAACAAACTACTGCACATTTAAATATTTACTGATTCCTTACTGGATTTAAAATAATGGAAGTGGTAGTTACGGTATTACTTATTATTGCCAATATGTTGACCTTTGTAAATAACTAAAAATTATTCCCTATTATTTGCAGAATAAAATAATATTTTTTTTCAATGAAGAGGATGTGAACTAATTTCTACATAATTATGTCATTTAGGCCAGGGTGGATTGTGGTTGGGAGGATGGTGTTTTTTTCAGCTGTGTATCTACTATACTTAAATGCAAATTATACTTTGTATTTTACATTTGTACTTTGACCTTGAAAATAAAAACAAAATTGGAGGTAAGTTGTTTTTTATGTTTCACTCTTTCCTCTCTTAGGTTTGATGTCATCCACACTAGGTAAGCTGACATACATACAGGGTGGGCATTTTAAAAAATGTAAAACATTAACATAAACATTTTAATGTTAATGTGAGTAATTTCAAATAATGTGAGTAATTTATGGGTAAGTTTTTCTGTTTTGTTGTCTTTCTCTTTCATTCTCTCTCTCTCTCTCTCTCTCTCTCTCTCTCCCTCGGAATTTAGTTGCAACATCAGTCCCAGCAGGTAAGCTAACATTTTCACTGCAAACTTTATGAAAGACTTAAGTCAGAGTACATATGTTATGGGTTTTGTAAATGAGAAAAACATCTGCATTCTAACATTGTGTATTTTATGATTTCATTTTTTCTAATGTGTTAAACTGGTTAAATAAAAGTTGGTAATAAAATAAGCTAAAAAATGTCATATTCAAATGTGTTCCATTTTGCATCTCTGAACTTATTCCTTAATTTCTACATAATGTGATTTAACAGGCGGTTTGGGTGGGGGTATTTCTGGAGATAGTTTAAACTTTTTCTTTCAGTTGTGAATATGGTAATAAAGGTGTGGTGGTGAATCAGTAGTTTATAGTTCATTCATTCTGTGTGTGTCTTTCTCTCTCTCATTTTGTACTCTGTTGAAACTTAGGTGTGACAACTTACACACCAGGTAAACTGTCTAACATTTTAGTGCAACACACTATAAAAGAAATATTGTTACATCGCATGTGTGTTCTTCATTTAACGCCACAGGGTCTTATGTAAAACTTAAAGTTTTCTTTATTAAAGTTTATGACTTTAGTCAAATGACATATTTTGTTGGTTTATCAAGTGAAAAATATATCAATATACTTTACAGAGAACACTGCACATTATAATGGACATTGACTTGCTGAATTTAACATATAATGGAAAAAATAGACAAAAAAATTTAGAAAATACAAGAGGAGTGCTTCAGCTTCCATACCAATGTAGAGTGCAGTGCAAACATACTTTTCTCCCTTCCAGATCTACTTTAGCTTATTTGCAACATTTGTTTCCCATCTTTAAATAATAATAATAGTATTACTACTACTAAATATATATATATATATGTTTTTCACAAATGGTATATAGTATTTATAACAAAACACAACCTGAGTAAATGCAGTAGACAGTTTTTAAATTTATTTTTTTAATGGTAAATTCTTTTGGAATTGGTTGTGCAAACGTCAGCAGTAACAACTGCAATTAAACTCTATGAGTAGGAGGACATCAGTTTTTGGCATTGCGGTGGAGAAATTTTGGTCCACTCTTCTCTATATGTGCCAATTTAAGGTACAACATAATTTCACTGCATTGTAGTTAATGGATTAGACAAAAGTACACTGAAACTATATTTTAAATGCATGCAAACCAAAACAACATTTCAAATTGTTTCTTTTAGATTTTAAAAAGTTAATCCCCAAATGTATTTGCTCACTACCTGAAGGCCACATGCACCAGAATTTGGGATAGAGATAAGAATATATAAAAAAATATATTTTGATGTGATACCAATACCACAGCTTTGGCTGTCTGCTGATACCAATCTCAATTCAATAATATTTCAAACATTTGAAAACAAGTTGGGCTTTGTTTTGCTGCTGCCATCTTGTGCAAAAAAATGTGTATAACTCCCAGCAGGCCAAAGCAGTGAACTCACACAGATCAGCATCATAACCGCACACTGAATTTGATGAGTGACTTTAACAGATTTCATTATTTCATGGTGCAAGACAGACCAGCAACCATTAAATAAATAAATAAATAAATAAATAAATAAATGTGATTAAAATTATTTATTGACATATTATTTTAAACAAAATTAATTTGTTAATTAATAATAATTAATAGTTTGTACTTTATATATTTACATATTTATTTATTTAATAAAGTCATAAATCACCCTACATGGAATATAGGCTAGCTGCTGCCTGCTTTTAAGTTATGAATGAGCATTTGCACTCATAAATAGCTGTAGCTCCACATGTGGCTTCAGAAATAAGAACAACTAACTTTCATGCTCATGTGTCATCATCGGATCTTGTCTTTGTCTCCTCTCTGGTATTCGATCCAGAGTTCTGGGCCAGTATCAGCCCGATGCTGTGAACTGGATAGGAAAAATAACACTTTGAGAGAGCTCTAAAGAATTTTAGGTTTGACCAGTTGTTACAGTGGTGGCCTAATGGTTAGAACACAGCCTTTTGGACCTGAAGGTCGCAGGTTTGAGTCCCAGCCCGGGCACTACTGAGGTACCCTTGAGCAAGGTACCGTCCCACTACA
>JBBPDA010052665.1:0-13720 GCA_037974385.1 Arnoldichthys spilopterus
TATATATATGTGTGTGTGTGTGTGTATATATATATATATACTATATAGCTAAAACAAGAGGAATATTATACAAGTGTCCACCACAAACGTCCCTTGCAAATCAGAAATAACATGGGCTAAGATATAAAAGGGGTGTTCTTACTTATCAGAATGGCAGTGCTACGAGATTTATGTTGAATATTTGGGTGAAACAACTGGCTGACCTAACTTCTGAGCAACCTAAAACGACTATGGTTCCTTAAGCTTGTCTTCTGTAGGAAAACAATTTCAGCATTAAGCTTCTTCAAGTGATTGAAGCATTTTTTGCCCTTTGTATTCCAAGAAATACATTGCACTTGGTTTCTCCTTTTAACACTGAAATATGTCATAGCTACATCATCCTGTGATGATCACATTAATTATACTGACATAGTAGATGATTTTAACTAGTAGTCTTGCTTTCCCCCACTTAGCAAGAATACATCATCCATTCTCTTCATCTGCAGCTTCCTTATTAGAACCAAAAAGGTCAAGTACACTACAAAGCAGGGGTGTCCAACTCCAGCCCTTGAGGGGATGGTGTCCAACATCGTTTGGCGTTATCCCTGCTCAAACACACCTCGTTCAGCTCACCTGTTTATTGCCAGGTGTAGTGTAGCAGGGAGATCCAGAATATGTGGACGTTGAATCTCAATACTACAACCATCCTTTACCTATGGATCTCCCTGCTGAGGTTGGTAAACTGAGCCAAAATTTGTAGTGTAGCCATACCAAAATGGGGCTAGGGTGCTAGTGATCTATGAGTATGGTTGATGACAACTGAAAAAACTCCCTCAGCTCCCTTTGGTCTCAGATGATTGATATTTTGTCACCAGTTCATTTTTGTGTGGTCATAAAAGAAATATTTTGTCTGTCTACTCCATTACGGGCTGCAACCGGAAGTCCCATTGTATTACCATGTTACAGATTAATCAGTCATTTCCCACCTGTTGCTTCCAGTCTGATAGTCAAGTTCTGCTTCATCTACCCTGCAGTCAGTTCTGCAACTTCCCTCTTTTCTTTCAGTATAAGGCCACATGACCAAATGATTCTTGGGGACAACAAAAAAAATCTTTTTGGTACATTTTTATTTAGTAGAATCCTTTTTGGAATTTCTCATTATTTAATTTTGTTTAGAAACAAAGCTTGGGTTACAATTCTTAAAACTAGCCCAAAGGATGTTTCTCTCTGTGGTATCTACACTGAACCCTTTGCCAAGATAATCCATCCCACCTTACAGGTGTGGCATATCAAGTTGCTGATTAGACAGCATGAATATTGCAGAAAACCAGTCAGTATCTGGTGTGGTCACCATTTGCCTCACATAGTTCAACACATCTCTGTCGCATAGAGTTGATCAGGTTGTTGATTGTGGGGTGTGTAATGTTGGCCCACTCCTCTTCAATAGCTCTGCGAAGTTGCTGAATATTGGCAGGAACTGGAACACACTGTCGTATATGCCGATCCAGAGCATCCCAAACATGCTCAATGGGTGACATGTTCGGTGAGTATGCTGGCCATGCAAGAACTGGAATGTTTTCAGCTTCCAGGAATTCTGTACAGATCTTTGCAATATGGGGCCATGAATTATCATGCTGCAACATAAGGTGATGGTTGTGGATGAATGGCACAACAATGGGCCTCAGGATCTCGTTACAGTATCTCTGTGCATTAAAAATGCCATCAATAAAATGCACCTGTGTTCGTTGTACACCTGCCCATACCAAAACCCCACCACCACCATGGGCCACTTGATCCACAACGTTGACGTCAGCAAACCGCTCACCCACACAGGCCATCTGCCATCTGCCCTGAACAGTAAAAACCGGGACTCATCCGTGAACAGAACTCCTCTCCAACATCCCAGACGCCATCGAATGTGAGCATTTGCCCACTCAAGTCGGTCATGACGACGAACTGCAGTCAGGTCCAGACCCCAATGAGGACAAGCATGCAGATGAGCTTCCCTGAGACGGTTTCTGACAGTGTGTGCAGAAATTCTTTGGTTATGCAAGCCGATTGTTGCTGCAGCTGTCTGGGTGGCTGGTCTCAGACGATCATGGAGGTGAACATGCTGGATGTGGAGGTCCTGGGCTGGTGTGGTTACACATGGTCTGCGCTTGTGAGGCCGGTTGGATGTACTACCAAATTCTCTGAAACGCCTTTGGAGACAGCTTATGCTAGAAGAAAGTTCTAGATAGGTCACTGTCTGTGAATGTGAGGAGTAGCCTAACCAGTGGGTGTGTGTAAGAGGTTAACAACAGCTCTATCTACACACACATCACTGAAGAAATGCCACACACAAGCTCTCATATGTTCATGTCTGTTACACACTGAACATCCTTTACACATCCATGTTTAATCTAGAACCAATAAAAAATTATTAATGTACAATGTTGTTAGTTTAAGGCTATTATTAATTCCTTTTCCAAACCACTTCTTCCATTTCAGGTCCTGGGGAATCTAGAGCCAAACCCAGCTGACTATGGGCCCAAGGCAGTGTACACCTAGGACAGGCGGGCAACCCATTGCAGGGCTAATGCTACATACTACTAGCAATAAGCCCCATTGTAGTGGTGAGTTTTAATGTTTATGGCCCAAACTGTAATAGTCATGTGTTTATTGACTAAAAATTATCCAAATTCGCTTCTAAACCATTTTTTTGCTTCACAATTAAACACAGTAAATTGTACTGTGCCATTAAGATTGCTAATGAGCTCTGTGTTCTGACTGGCTGCCCCATATTATACTGCTTTTGAAAAACAGTCCAGGCTGTAACGTATGTAGGCTGAACAGGCAGATCTATGTAAATGTGTTGGATCTTATGAAATCACAAAAATAATATTAAAAAAAGAAGAAAAACTCTTGTTTGCCCCCCCCCCCCACTTGCTCAGCTTAGATAACGTTTTACACTAGACTATTTAATAAATAGCTACAAATAAATACATCATAGCAATCTGTGCATTTTCCCTTTTTGAAGGTAAGATTCAGTTTTTGTGGTAAAATAAAACTAGTAATAATGAAACCAATTTGCTTTTCATAGAAACTGAAAAATTTATTGCATATAAAATAGTTTACAAAACTGAGTATTAATCCAGTCAGGTAATAGAAAAATAAAGTCCAGTGACTAGGTGATGCTGTACTGAGGTGCCGCGTTGGGGCCATGTTCAGACAGGATGTGTGTTCAGTGGGCGTGTAGGCGGTGTCTGGTGCTCTTTTCCACCAGCTTGTGGTATTCATCCAGCTTCACATTCAGCTTCTCATACATCTGCACACACATACATGCACACCCAGTGCAAAAAGACTGAAATCCAGCACACAACACTAACAGAAAACATGCAAAATATATAACTGCAACATACTTCCTTTAGTGTCAGTGTCATTTTCCTTTAAAGAGTGCTCTATAGTGTTTATATGATCAACAAGGTCATTCTGACAGACAAACAGGATGCAAATGAGGATGCATACGGGCAATATGGCTAGTATTTTACAATGCTCTATAATGCTCATATGATCCACATCTTCAGACAAAATATATCTATGCGGTGTTGGCCTAAATAAATAAAGAGAAGGTTTGGAACAGCTAGATACAGATGATCAACAAGTGAACTCATTACATTAACCCTTTCTTAGTTGCAGGAGTTCTACTTTGGAGTGAACTGCACTTCTTGGTGTGTTGTGTGTTATGATTAATTTATCGTCTTTCAAATGTGAAACAGTGAAAATATAAAAGCTCTGAGTGTAAAGTTGACAGCATATCGACTGTAATTTTGACTATAACTGTCATTAACCTCTACTGCATGGAGAGTTAAAATCTATTATGGAATGTTTTGTTTTCAACGTTCCAAGACACAAAGTGTGATGGTATGCGTTAAAAGGTTAATAATCTCAGACTTGGTGGTTCTTAGCCTTTGTGGCGTTTGCTGACCTTAGTGTTGGCCTGACTGTCTCTCAGGCTGTGCAGGAGCTGGTCAACAGAATTGTAGGGCAGCCAGACAAGCGGAGCTGTTGCAGAAAGCGGCATCTACCAAGGACAAACAAGCACATACTCGATCTCAAAAACCAAGAGGTAATCCGTGGTACACTTCTATTTGAGGACCAGCCAAACATCCTCTCTTTTATAGATCTTTTATGTTTCCCTATAACTATGGGGACAATTATACAAGCCCTTTCTACAAACTCACACATACACCTTTTAGCTCAGGAAGGGATTGTTAATGAGCTGATCAGTTGTATCTGTGTTGGAGCAAGAAAACACAAAAATATGCAAGTTTCCAAAAGCAGGATTAGAAAACATTGGCCTATGTGGAGGGAAGGTGCAGAAATTCACCACCTCCTCACCACAATCGAAAGTTTCTGAACCTTTTTCTATTTCTCCAGTGACTTATTTTTCTAAAATACAGATTGAAAAACAATATACCCAGTTCCATTCTTAAGATATTTATATTGATTTTTTTAATATCATAATTTTAGTATGCCTGTTTTTTATATAGTTTTTAAGTAAAATTATTACTGTTTTTTAAGCATTACACACACCTCCCTTTTAAAATGGACAAAAATAAAAGATTAAACTGTTAATGAACAATTACTTCTTAATAAAGGAGACAAATGCTTAACCTAGAACAGCACACGTTCAGGATGTAAATCCTAAAATCTTTGACTAGCAGAAGACTGTCATCAGGTTAGCTGGCTTTCCAAATGAAAAGCTGGTAAGCCATTGGTGAGGGCAAAAGTGGTGGCCTAGTGGTTAGGACATTGCCCTTGGGACCTGAAGGTCGGAGGTTCAAGTCCCAGCCCGGGCACCACTGAGGTACCCTTGATTGTCCCTGAATTTCTGAATTGCCATTGTAACATCCTTTGCTTACTGAATTAATCCTGCTTAGCTAATTGGACCTTGGTAGAACAGGATTGTTTTTTTAAATTCCTAATTTTTACAAAGTAAATGCCATTTTCTCCTTGTTTTGGCATATAATATGTTTTATATAAAACAGATAAGGCTCTGACTTGGAGAATGCTGTTAAATTCTGTTCAGATGAAAAGGGTTAAAGATGAACTAGTCAAATACTGAATACAAAAACAAATACCAACAAAAATGAATACTAAAAATTCGAATTATAAAAGCAGACTTAATAAACTGCAGTGCTGTTTCACACACCCACGAACTGACTCAGAGGCTATGTCCTGTGAACTATGTGTATGAAGTAAACACCATTACCCCACTGTGGGGCCAGTTGCTGCCTCATGGGTATGAGAATCTGTAGTTTGTTTTGGAGAAACACTTTTTAAAAACTGTATTTCTATTTTTTGACCGTCAGTTACACTTTCGGAACATGTGACCTTTTGTCATATATAAGACCTGTAATGGGTTTACAGTGACCTCCAATTTATGATATACCAAGCATGTGGTGCTTTGACCACTCTCCTTCCCCATGCAACAGGTCTTTGTCCAGGTAAAGCTGCTCACCTCGATCCCGAAATACTGGTGTCCCTTTCCCAACAGAGCATCCACATACTCCAGAACCAGCTCTGTGGCGGACTCCAGCTGGTCATAGTTCAGATACAGACGCAGAAGAGCTGCAGCATCAACTTCCTGCAGAAAAATGATGCAGGAACTTTTTGAGAATGCTCCCTTTCTGACAGTGGTTATATCGGTTGGTAATTAAGAATTTTACTTGTGTACAGTTGTAACGATGGACCAAATCCAATTCAAGTCTGTATTCTCTTTACCTACCATTTGGACTGATCAGAGGTATCATGCCACTACAAGTGAAAGTTGTTCAGTCAAAGGTTTACTTGAGTTAAAGTACTGGAGTACTTTAAATAATACTTAATTATTTAAAAGTGGATATTTTAGATAAAACAAAAATACAAAGACAAAAAGAAGAATTAAAAAAAAAAAAAAAAAAAAATCTCAAACATGGATTTCAGATATAGCCATGGGTGCTCTAGTGAGAAACCTCCATCTCTACTTTCATCTCCACTTCATCATCTTTCCCTGCTATAGCAGTAGCAATCATTACAACCACCAAGGTCAACTTCTCAAATTATGCACACCCACTGCAATACTGGACTGGCCGTGTAAGTGGAGTTTTCTGTGATTGGTTTTTCCTCATGTGAAACACAATGTGGCCCCAACATATTTTAGAAAAGAGAATTCGTTTGCGGACTTTAAAGCAGTGAGTAACGAGAACCCCCCCCCTCCCCATAGTAAAAAAAGTATAAAATAAAGAATTCAAAAGTACTACATTTGTCTAAAATGTAGTCCAGTAATAGTCATATGTTTCTCAAAAAACTGACACTCAAGTAAAGTTCAGTACTCAAGTCAATGTATTTCATTACTGTCCACCCCTGAAACTAATTACACTTTAGGTCATGTTTTAAAATATTTTTTAAGGGTCACAAACCGTCATTCACCACTGTTCACTGCTATACAATTTGATACATTACGCTATGTTGTACTGTTACAATTTTACTAGCATGCAACGTTAGTACATTGCATGTTCCTTGGGTGAATCGATTTCAGCTCAAAGTGTGTCAGTTACATTACAACACATCTCCACGAGTGACCACTTGTGATTGGGTCTCACTTCTCAGCTCAACATTTAAATAATCAGAGACATCATTTCCATCTGCAGAGGCCAAATGCACTGCTGTTCTTAAACAGCAGTGGGAAGCAATGCGCTTCAAGATTGTCAGACATTAAAAAGTGCAAAAAGAGGCTTGCCACATGTGGCCCAGAATTTCTCCCAATGTTGTCTGAGCATTCAGCTCTAAACACCCCCTTAATGCATCTAGTGTGCGTTCACACCTGAAAATAAAACTGTCCACCCAGGAGTGATGTTATTGCCAAGGGTGAACATGGCCATTAATTTGGATATCATGTGTCATACTTGGCTGAGAAATACCAAACTGGAACAAAAAGAAAGTTGTAACAGGATGAGAGTGTAGCCTCTGGTTTGAACCTGCAGAACGCAGAATGTGTTGTTCACCTTATAAGCATTAACCAGCCAATCAGGAACAGGAACCCCATGGGACAGAAGTCTGTTGATGACACAACGATGGTATGGAGCATTCTGAGGTTGATGCTTCTCCAAATATGTAGCCAAAAGTCTCCAGGCTTCATCTGTGGCACTGTGAGGTGGGACCGAGTGGAGGGAGGGAAGAGCAAGATCAACACACTGCTTAAATCATCAAAAAAGTTCTGTAGAATTTTCTTTACTTCTTTCCTACCCTCTCTCTTAATTCTAGGAACAGATGCTATCGTCAAAACAACAAAACGCTCCTAAATATTTTCCTAATCTTCCAACACATCAGCTTCAAGAATGGACTGTTTAGTTGTAGCTTAATATACCCCACGCCTCTGACAGGTTCCACTGAAATTAAATAACTACATAGTTAAAGTTATTTACTTTACCTGTCAGTGGTGTTTAAATGTTATGACTTAGGCCTTATCCGGATTTCGGCAGAAATTGACGCCAAGAAAAAGCCGCATGCAATGTTTTTTTGACCCCATCCGAATGCACAGCCGACCGAACGTGAGCCCTGCAAGCCTGTGTGGACGGTCCGATTCGCTCCAATGTGCAGAAAAACATCGTGTTTGATCTACACCCCAAACGTCAGGAAAACGCTTAATTCAGACGTCTGTGTGGACAGGGCCTTATTGTTGTACTAACTTTTCACTGGAAAGATGTGGTCCCCCTAAAGAGAAAGGGCAGGAGATCCCAGTGCACACACCTGCATTCTTTAGTGGTGATGAGACTTGGGAGCTGATTGGCCGCTAACCAGTTCCATGCGTCGTTCTGACTCTGCTCACCTCCGTATTGGAGCTTGATACATCTACAGCACAGGTAAGCACACAAAATAACAGTGGTTACTCAAATCATGCTTCAATAACAGGATTCAGCTGTACTAACATTGGCTTTCTATACACCAAGGTTCTCCAGATCTGATCCTGGAAGATCAGTATCCAGCATAGTTCATGTGTAGTGAGTGTGAGGACCACCCAACTGTGCTTAACACTGGCGCTCCAGGAGCAGATCTGGCAATCCTTTTAGGCACCAACTTCTTAATTAATTTTAACTGATGCAGTGGTTATATTGGTGAGAAGCTTTGCTGTCCTGATTATATACTTTTATCAATGAACAACTCAGATTTTGGCCTGCGGTGCCTGAAAGTAACTTTTACACCATTTATTGTGAACAAGAAAATTTAAATAAGAAGCCAACTTCACCAGATTAAGGCATGCAGACTAATTAATGCGGTAGGAGTTTCCAGTAGTTTGTAGATGTACGGGCCATGTGGCAAGCCTTGCATATGTTTTGGGGGTGAGGGAGAGAAACTGGGGGAATCCATGACACATAAACAGATTGAAACTTACTTAAATGTCAATCCCTCAAAGACAGGCGTCAGAGGTAGTTTGAATGTCTGACACAGAGACAGCGCTGTGTCAAAGAGACCAGCTTGGACCAGCAGGGCAACCATCTCATCTGCTGAGGCACTGCCTGAGGAAGCGAAGACAAAGCATAAATGCAACACCCGCAGTTTGGTAAATGCTCTAGCTTTAAATGATTTTTCAGAAACGTTGTATTTACATTACAGCTGGAAGAGAAAAAAAAAATCCAAACAGTGTAGTATTGCCATATTTTTTTTGTATGGGTGTGTATAAATTCAACTTTTTCCAAAATTTCCAAAATGAGAAAATGTACCATTCAGATTTTATTTATTTTTTTCAATTTTTTGATGGCAATTAACAATTTAATGGCAGCAACACATCCCAAAAAAGTTAGGATAAGGCCAGGTAAACTTGACTGATGGGGACAGAGGAGACCAGTTGCTGGCCTTTTGGTAGAGGAATGTTGTCCCATTCTTATACAGTACTGATACAGGATTCCAACAGTCCTGGGTCTTCTTTGTAATACATTTAATTTCATGATGTGCCTAATGTTCTAAATTTGTTAAAGTTCAGCACTTGCGCTCTTTTACTACAAAGCCATGCAAGGCCTTCCCTGAGGGGGAAAAAAAGTCTTTAGGATGGGAACATATGTTGCTCTAAAACCTGAATATACCTTTTAGCATTTGATGGTGCCAATTCCATAGGCACTAATGCACCTCCATTAAATCAGAAATGTAGGCTGTAGTAAGCACTGACGATAAGCTGGATGGTCTGTTTGCTTTGGTCTAGAGGATGCAGCTTTCATGTTTTCCAAAAAGAATTTCAAATTATGATTTGTCTGACCACAGAACGGTTTTCCACCTTCCCTCAGTCCATTTACCATGAGCTACAGCATTTCTATATGGCATAGTGACCACAGACAATGATTTCTGGAAGCATTATTGAGCCCGTGCAGTGAACTTAATGACCGAATTAGGCTTTTTTGTTTTTTTAAAGCAGTGGCATCTGAGGACCCAAAGATCATAAGCATCCAATACTGATTTTCAGCCTTGTCCCTTGATCACAGAGAATTCTCCAGATACTCAGAATCTTTTGAGATTATGTACTGTAGATGGTGAGAAGTTCAAAGTCACAGTGTTACATTGAGCATTATTCTGAAATTGTTCCACAATTTGCAGACTGGTGATTCTGCCCATCTTTAATTCTGAGACTCTGCCTCTCTAAAATGCTCTTTTTGTACCCAATCATGTTACTGACTATTGCAAATTAACCTGATTAGTTGCAAAATGTTCCTCCAGCTTATTCTTTTTAGTACAACTTACTTTTCCAAACTTTTGTTGCCCTGTCCCAACTTTCTTTAGATGTTTCTTTAAAACAAATATTTTTATGTAATAGAAACATGTGTCACTTTCAACATTTGATATGTTTTCTATGTTCTATTTTAAATAAAATATGACATTGAGATCTGCAAATCATTATTTTTTGTTTTTATTTACATTTTACAGAGCAACTTCTTTTTGGAAGTTGGGCTGTGTATGTATATATACATACATGCATGTGTGTGTGCATTAACATACACAGGCTTCAAGTATCAATATTTATTTAATACTATTTTATAATGTTTAAAATGTATATATACGTGTACTATGATAACACTGCTTCTAAAGACCCCAAGGTGGTGCAACACTTTTTTCTTGTGGAAAATGAATATTCTATCAATAGTTGAGAATTCCTCCAATTTGATGTCAGATGGAATGTCGGAATAACCTGAGGTCGGATGTCATAAATCAACAAGTGGGTTGTGTGCACATTATGCTGTACCTGCTATAGCAGCTGATGGTGGGTGCTGCTGAGCGAGTGTTAGGCGGCAGCGGGAGAGGATGTACTCCTTCTCCAGATCCTTCAGCTCCAAAATCTCTATCTGGCGGTTTACTGTGAATACAGGATTACACACATCCACACACACAACTCAAGTATTAAACCTTTAGACCTTTACATGGACACTAAACCCCATGAGGATACCCAGGAGTAGACAGGGGTTAACTACAGTACAGCTCTGAAAAAAAGACAACATTCACTAAAAAGCTCCATATTACACACAAATCTGCTTCCTCTGCATGTTTATTAGAGAGCTCTAAAGACATTTACACTTGTGTATTTAGGAAGTTTTTCTGCAGTTTTTGGATTAACCTGTGCGGTAAACACACTCAGTGACTGACTTACGTGGAGCTGCAGTCAGCTCACCGTCATGAGTCCTTTTGGGTGATGCTCCAGGACGATCAGACTGCTGAACAAAAGACAATTCAGCAAAAATGAAACAATTATCTGAATGCGCTCAGACTGATACTCAACACATTCTTCTTCGTAATACACCTCACCACATCTCTCCTGACCCATCGCTTCCTTTTTAATTTCATTAAATGTCTAGGCCGTCCTGCTACCCAGCCAGTGCTTCGGTTCATATGCCAATCAGGCAAAACATTAACACTACCTGCCTAATATTGAGTAGGGGAACATCGGAACACCTTCCAATGCAAATGGAATGTTCCGCCCCCTTTCTATCAGTCAGCATTCACTTTTTAAAACACAGTAGCTTTTCTGTGGAATCAGACCAGATGGGATAGCTTTCAATGCCCACATGAATCAGTAAACCTTGGATGCCCATGACCTTTCCAATTCTCATTTTTCTTTAGACTCACTTATGGTAGGTACTAAGTACTGCATAAACTCCACAATACCTACTATTTTCAAGACGCTCTGACTTTGTCATAAAGCCTTCACAATAAGGCCTTGTCAAAGTGGCTCACATCCTTATGCTCTCCCCTTTTATTTAGGGTTTGGCCCCCTTAGTTCCAGTGAAGGTTCATGTTAACAACAGCACACAAAGACCTTTTACAGTTACATGCTCACCACAGATCCTGATGAAGGCTGGATGATCCAGGCATATTCGGGGCGAATGAGGCGGAGACAGTTCAGAGCAGCAAGGAAACAGTTCACCTGCTTCTGCAAACCCCGCAGAGTCCGCACCTCACGGCCTAGGCGCATACCATACTCAAACATCACTGTACCAGCTGGAGAAAACACACATCGGCATTGCAAGTATTTTAATGGTCCTTAGTCCTGCAGTGTATATTTTTCTCTCTTTAGCTCTACTGGACCGTCCTCACCTGAACTGTGCTAGTTTAAGTATCTACTGACATGATGTTAATTCAGTATTAATCTACAGTATGTGCAGTTTTTAACAGTCTGACAATAATTGTGGATGGATTTTAATCCTGTATGAATCTGCCATGTGTATGGTTTTATAGTCTGATGGTAATAATTGTGCAGTTGTCTTAATCCAGGATGAATCTGCAGTGTTTGTATCTAACAGTCTGACAATAATAACTGGAGGGACTTTACCTGTGGAATTGCTAATTTTATCCTTATTCAAGTGGCCGATTAAATCCAACACAATTAAAACCTCTTTTAAGGAAACCTTTTGATTGCAGTTTGTTTTGCTGGTTGGTACCTTTCCTATAGTTGTGGCGGTTGATGTGGAAGGCGTAGAGCAGTTCATAGTAATTATGGGTCATCAGATCCACCGCCCGGGCACGAGACTCAATGATACTGACCACCTACAACACCACAAATAAGGGCAGTCACTACTGACAGATAACCATGAATTATGTTGAGGATTAATTCAGAATTCCAGGCTAAACAACAAAGAAAAAGGACTGAACAAACAATAACATACCATTCAGAGCTTTTCAGTAGATTTCAGAATGCATTACGGAAGGGTGATGTGTATGATATGGCAAAAAACGATTGGTGGATGTGGGATGGGTGAAGGGTGTGGGGGTCAAGGTTAAAAATGAATGAATAAATTAATAACTTTTACTTTGCACCTGAGAACTGGCAGCCTTTTATACACCAGGATTACACACAGGGCTATTCATTTGAACGGATGGATACAGGAAGTGAAGCGTAACATTTTAAGATGTTAGCATGCATGTACGTAATGTGCCATGACAATAAGTTCAAATCATGTAATGATGGATGATGTTGATTCCGTGTTTCGAACACATCACCAAACCCTTTCAACCAGGACTTACTCTGTTCGGTGTGTAAAGAAGCATGTTGCCTCTCAGTGTATCTGAATATCGACAAAGCATTAAAGCATTATGGGGCTAAAAAGTGTGTTTACAAGATTGTGCCAGGCTGAGAGACAGAGCAGGAGGAGATTAAATTAAGGGTTCAATGACTGCTGCAATCCTCCCACAGATGCATAAAAGGCACCAAAAAAATGCAGGACAAAAAATACCAACAGCATCAATTATGTACATGCATGTGTGTGTCGGAGAGAACACTGACCTCTTCATGCAGGTTGACATAGGGGAACTGGACAAGATCTTGAAGCTGGGCCCGTTCACACAGCACAACCACCAGCTGCCGCAGACAGTCCAGCTGCCTATAAAGACACACACACACAAAAGCACACACACATCTAACTTGGCTGATAGGAGACTGCAACACAGGTGCAAACATGTCTGACAGCTGGGCAGCACTGCAGCAGTGCCTCTAAGGCTGGAGGTATACTTGATGTTTAACCGTGCAACTAACTGATTTTTTTAAATGTAGTGCAATCTGCATATATGGGACCTAAACCATCATCTGACTGTCTGCATTTGTTTGGCATGTTAATATTCAGACACCACACACAAGAATGTTAACAGTAAGAGCAAAAAGACCAGAGCACAGCAGTAAATAAGCTGTATATAGTGGTCATGGCAGAGAGGATAACTCTAGGTCTGTACCTGCTGGAGTCTGGGTTTTGGGTCAGGGCTTCATAAGCCTCTCTGTTGTGCCCGAGGTCCAGATGGTGCTTAAAAATACGTGTCCACAGAGCAGCCTGCAACATACACACAAAAGGCTTTCTTAAAGTTATGTGGAGCAGTCTGTGTTTAGTGCTGACTGAGGCCACTGGTTCAATACCACAATTTTTTCTGTATGTTCCTTAGATGACTTTTGGTAGTGGTGTTTGGCCTGAATTCGGACACTCAGCTTTAAAACTCTAAGACTATTTGACCAAACTTTAGGCCATCTTGACTGCCTTCAAGCTGAGATTTCAAAATACACATCTTTTCTGTGCCTAATTATCAATTAAGGCCAGAATAATTTACGTCAATGGCTTTATGACGCACAAAGCTGCCTGAAATAAGTTAACACACACACATAGTGATGATAAACAAGCACGTACCGCATTAGCTCAACTTTACTCTATTTTCTAAGGTTCATCTCTTATCAACGATACTTCCGTCTGAATACAGA
>JBBPDA010052706.1:0-13719 GCA_037974385.1 Arnoldichthys spilopterus
AAGGAAAAACTCCCTAGCAGTAGGAAGAAACCTTGGGAGGAACCAAGGCTCAGAAGGGGGAACCCATCTTCCTCTGGCTGACACCGGACTCATGTAACCCTCTTGGTTAAGTTACAAATACATTTTAAAGGGACATGTTAATCCATCTGGACAATAGGTGTCATTTACACTGCGGATGTTGGGGACGCTGGGGACATGTGCCCATTACATTTGGTTAAGGGGCCTTTTCAACGCCACCACTTTCTGAAAGAAATTTCACCATTATATTTGTATAATGATCCACTCCAACAAAACTATATTCAATATCACTACAGAGAAAGAAAGAGTGAATGGGGTGATATTATTGCATTATATTTTAAATTATGGCTAATATGCATGGCTAATAATCCAAAATAAGTGAAATACAAGTGAAAGTTACTCTCTGTCATTGTGAACACACTCAAGCTATCAACAGCGCCCAGGGAGCAGTGTAGTGGGACAGTACCTTGCTCAAGGGTACCTCAGTAGTGTCCGTATTGGGACTCGAACCTGCGACCTTCAGGTCCCAAAGGCAGTGTCCTAACCACTAGGCCACCACTGCCCACAAAGTACTGATTAATAATCTTTTACAGCGGTTCTCAAATTCTGGGACAGCAAGAGGTGTTTTTTGTTTGTTTTGGCTAGATCTTAATATAAAGTTGCACCTGTTTAAAATGATAGATGGAAAACATTATTAAAAGTGTACATCCCAACCAGTCATAACTTGGGATCTGACTGAGATCTTAAAAATCTTATGTTTTAGATATAAAAACATAATCTAAAATGATTAAAAAAGAAAAAGAAAAATAATTGCAAAAATGTTGCATTGGTCCTTTTATTAAAAATCAACAAATAATAAACAATTGCTTATTAAAAATAAACAATGCATTTTGCTGTTTGGTTATTATCCTTGCTGTGCTGCAGTGGATGCAGGTAATTAGCTGATCTGAATCAGTCACAATGGTGGAATGTTACAAATGACTAAAGCGTCCAAAGCTCCGACTGTCTAATACTGAATATGCATAACCCCTAAGACACGGCTACAATGAGACATAGGAAAACACTGACCCTTTGTTTAAAAGGTCAGCAACCAAGGTAAAAGATAAATCACCAGCCAGAACGACTGAATGAGTGAACAGATCTGGGGGGCACGTTCCAGAGCATATGGGACACACTCCAGTAAAGTATAAACACAGCCTGCAGGTGTGGGACACAGGCCAACATTTCTCTACACATCTAAAGTCAGATTTCGTGCTTTCATTTTGTATTTGAAGTGATGTTCAAAAACATAGTGGAACAAAATCCAGTGCATTCTTATAAACACACAATACACCACAACAGCAGACACGGAATGCCCACTATGCAGTTGTATGCAACAGATTGGGACTAATGGTACTACGGGCACAGGGTGGCGAGCAAACCCGCGTTACATTCAAAAAGTACAAAAGCTTTTGCAAAGAACATTCTACATAATACGGTGTATGTAACATATCATGCCCCAAAGTAAAAACAGTGATGATGGAACCATTTTGCCAATGGGTCCCGCCAACAACCCGTTCCCATCCCCTTCTCACCCTCTGGTGGCCTCATTGGTCGACCCTGCTGCTTACTCCAGCCAATGGAGTGCAGGTCTGCCGTCATGATGTCACACCAGAAATCAGCGCGCCGGTCGTCTTGGTAACCCTCGTATCGCAGCAGCAGCAGCTGCCCACATGTGGTGATGATGGTGGCGACCCAGTAGGCATCATCACCCTCGCTGCGCACAGGCACCTCCAGCTTCATACCAGGAGCTAGACCCGTCTGCAGCCCCTGGTCCATCTGAAACAAAAATGGATGACAATCTACATTTCATTTCTTCACATTAGGGCTGAAGTTCACTTGAAAATTCCTCATCTCCATCAAAAGGTTATTTCATGTAGTAGCCAGTTTAGGAGAAATGTTCTGAAGGAAAAAATTGTAAAATTTAGTATTCTTAAGAAACATATATTCATTTTCCGACAACCTCTGCTGACCAGGCCGCTAAAACTGCAACTTCTAAGAACAATGTAGACACGGCAGTCGAGGAGTCTAGTGGCATTTACTCAGAAGTAGGTAGATGAGCTTGAAAGACCACTTCCAGGAAGACCACTTCACAGATCTTTTGAACGCTTGCTTGTTTTTTCCACTGCTTCTTTGTTGTCTTGCAAAGTGAATTTAACTGAACTAGCCTTGCAGCTAAAGCCTGCTAACAATAAGAGGTTTCTGACCAAACGGTTCATGGGATTGTTTGAGAGGAGCCATCCATCATCAACTACACACCCTCAGGGTTCCTGTTTGTTTTTGCACCACCAGTAGGAATTCTAACATGACATAAGCCAGCTGATGGCTTGTATAATGATTACATAGGAGATAATAGAGATGATAATATGGACGTCGTGATTGGAGCATGTATTTCCTCTGTGCCATATTAATGCTATAAGGCCTGGAATTCCCTGTCGGTCCATTTGTTTGTATTTTTTAGTTTTTAGCGCTAGAGCTGTTAGAGCTGTTGTTTAGATGGCTATGACGTTTCAAACAGTTTAAATATGGCAGCTGCAGTCCCCAAACACATTCACCTGGACCACTAGTCACTTACATCACTCAGGGTTCTTCTAATGCGAGAAAATAAAAAAAAGGGGGAACTTCCTCCAGAACTATAAAAAGGTTCCTTCGGTCTGAAAGCACCTAATGCATTTGCAATTGCCTGTGACAGGCTGCAACCAGCTACATATCAAATAACCTAACAGCTACATAATCCATACATGCTTATAGAGTCTAAATTCTATATTTTCCTTGCATTTTATTTCTTTCCCTGCACTCCACTTGTAGAGTTGCTGTAGAGCTGGGACAAAACAATCATGACATTCTGATGTGATCATTTTCCAGCCCCTGTTGAACAGACAATTATCACTGTGCCTTTAAGCACAGCATCATACTTAAATATGTTACTAGGCCTTTAAGATTTATATATGTAAATGATGTCGGTTTTGA
Organism: Arnoldichthys spilopterus; assembly: GCA_037974385.1. Lineage (NCBI taxonomy): Eukaryota > Metazoa > Chordata > Actinopteri > Characiformes > Lepidarchidae > Arnoldichthys > Arnoldichthys spilopterus. The sequence continues at coordinate 3,028 of JBBPDA010052706.1, forward strand.
TCGGTAGACCTGTTCTGCACTTTATTCCAAAAGCACTGCAGACTAAAACACTTGTTGCAGCTTTATTGCAATAGAGTATGGCTAAACCGCTGTGGGCAGAATAAGTGGACATATATGTAAATGCAATGGTTTTTCTGACATCACAAAAACAATAAATGCAAATCAGCCTGTTTTTGAAGTTTAGCTTAGGTATGTATGGACAGTATGAACTCTTATTTGAAAAAAAACTGAGGAAATTACATTTTTCTAAGATATTGGCCCTTTAATAGAGTATTTGCAAACGTTTTTGAGAATTGTCCTCAGTTCAGAACTATGTCTTCCTATGTTTTTACTCACCCTTGGAAAGCATTTGTGAATACACCCCAGTAATATATGTACTATAGTAGTAGTATATACTTCTACGTTGAAACAGATAACAGCCAGTGTGCGTATGCAAATCTCATTCGTTGACAGCAATAGAGTATTTGCATAACTATGCGCTGGATCATGATGCGAATGAAACCAGAATTCTGTGTCGACACAGCCAATGTTAAACAGTTAGCTTAGAAATAACAGACATCAGGCCTCTTTCAGAAATCAGGCCTAGTCTTCTAATGCATTACAGAGGTGTGCGCATTTGCCAAATTACAGAGACTGACTGCATGCCTCAAATCAGCCTAATGTCTGGATGTCAGTGCAGCTTCAGCAGGAACTGAATGAGAAAAGTAAAGCGTAAGAGGTGTAGTCATCCCTGGGCTGTCTACTCACATGTTTGAAAGCATGGTGGGGCACAGACAGAGAACCCGTCTCCTCCAGATAATCATCCCAGTTAAACTCAGACACATCCTGACCAGAGTCCGCATCTGAAATGACATGGTTCAGTGTACACACACCCTGTTTGTACCCTGCTACAAAGACTTGGTAAAAGCATTAAAAATATCTGGTTTACAATATTTAGTATAATATTTACATACACACACATATCCATGTTTTTTCATTTTTTAAAAAAAAAATGTTTAATGTCAGCTGCCCTTTACACTGTGTGAATATTTCATGATGAACTGACCCATAGGCCAAAATATAAAATACACTAGAGTTGTAGTTTACAACAATTTGTAACATATCCATTTAGGAGAATCAATTGTTTTGTGAGAGGGATAACAAAAAATATATACATCTACGAACAAAAAAATTAAAACAACTGCTATTGAATTCTTTTATGTTTTCATGGCTTAGCATGAATGTGTAAGTTCCACAAAATAGTGCGTTACACAAGACTTAATTCACCTTCAACTTTAACCAGGACTGGCCTAATTAATAAATAAAATTAAATACAATTTTTTTAATGCACAAAATTCATATCCCAAACTATAGCACATTTTACCAGCAAAGCTGTTTAAAAAAGACAGTGTTGCTATGTTGTAAATGTAAAAAAAAAAAAATCAAGCTGGTTTACCTAAGGCATTCATGTCACATCACATCAGGGCACAAAAAACCACTTAAAACTGAAAGAGCAGAGGTGTCTAAAATATTAAGTGTGGGAAGGCTTTAACTTATCGTATGATGTTGAACGAATCGCTTGAAACATGAGTAATATAGACGTATGCTGATATTTAGTGATACACCAAGAGCAAAATCTCAGAGCCTCAAGTTCTGACAGTGGATGAGGAGGGAAACACAAATTCTGCTGTTAAAACCCTGATGGTGATCAACAAAATAACTGAAATTAGTCAATTTTAGAATCTTACCAGCTAAGCAGCTCTCAGAAGCTACAGCCACTGCTTCTACAAGAACATGCGGTGTGTGAGTGAGCTACAGGATATATTTTAAACTGCAGTGAGGAAAATACTTTAAACTATGGTAGTATTATTTGTTTAAGGCTGATTTTGAGGATGAATATTTATATATTAGCTCAGAAAACCACTACTAACTTTAACGCACAGAACCTCAAGCCCAACAGAAAGCATACAGCTGAAACATTTGTACTCTGATGTCTAGTGCTTGGCATAACTGGCACATGTTGCATCAAATTTGCATAATAACAAGCAGAATTTTGTTTTCTCTTCTTACCGGACTCCAGTGCTTCTACGCTCATGTTGGAACCAGATCTCCTGGCTTCTGTAGAACAAAGGGAAGAAAGCAAAACGATGGAAAAAGGTAAAAAGATGTAAACTGCTTTAAACACTAAAGCTATAGAAATGTTTTGCTGCTCAAACAACAAAGTGTGAGAAAAAAATGGTGAGAGACAGAGTGAGACAGAGAGAGAGAGGGTAGAGAGAAAGAGAGAGAGAAAGAGATTGTGAGAGAAAAGAAAATGAGATAAACTGGCACTGTAAAAGCCACATTTAACTTGCAGAGTATCTGCAAGTGTGTGGGAGGGGGAATCTAGAGTGTGTGGGGTTTTTTTAGACATGCTACCACTTTCAAACAGGTTCTGTGATGCCCAAGAGCAGGATAACAACTTAAAGACCTCGCTTTTATTTGTTTATCAAATCCTCTCAACATTATTCACATTAGGGCCCAACAGTTATGGAAATCTACATTCCAGACAAATGGAAATGAATGTACTTATAATAACATACACTACTATATACTTCTGTATTAACATTTTCCAAAAGTTCTAGTTTTCAGTGCTTTACTTACAGACATGATGGTCAATCAACTGTCCCACATTTCAAATAAACAGCAGAAATTCAAGGCTGAACCACCAAAATACTGCAGCCCTGCATGTGGAGCGACTTTACGGTTCTGGCTTCTATGTATGACAGCTATTACACTGCTTGATCCCAATTTATTTTTGTTATTTTAGGCTGGCTATGATCATTTCCCACCGTCGTTTGGTTTTATAGTTCCATTTTCATCAGTTTGGTTAAGACTAGGGATGGGTTGTGATTTTTGAAAATTAAAATATTATTTAAAAAAACCTAATGTTTATACAGCTATAATCATCTTTAAAAAATTCCCTAGTATTCACCAGCAGTACTATCACCAGAAATGCATTACTACAGCCATAAGGTGGTGATATTACACCTAAAAGCTGTTTGCAAACCACCATTAAACAACATAGAACACTATGACACCATGGCTCCCTACTGCCTATACTGTATACCCCACAGTCCTCCGTTTGTCCAGAATGGGGCATGGCTAAATGTCCAGTAGCTTTCTGTTAGGCATGTAGGAGCCTGTATTTACATTCCTGCCTAGTGCACTATGTAGGGAGAAGGGAGCCATTTCAGATTTAGCGTGTCACCTTCAAAAAAGCAACCAAAAATGAGGTGCTGTGCAAACTCTGTTAGGTAAAGCTGTAAAGTGTGAAAGCCTCTCTCTCTCACTGCCTGTGTGTGTGCATGTGTATGTATGTGTGGGCATATGTGTTTGTGTGTGCACGCATGTGGGGGGTTTTGTAATAGGCAATTTCAAAGAATACAAACAGTCAAATAACCGATTTCTGACACATGGCGGAACTTGTACACACTAATATGTGCATGTGCATAACAGTGTTCAGTGTCTATTTTCTAGTTTCTATTTTTTCATTAGTTCTATGCTTAATAATGTACCATATCATATTGTCCATTACATACCTACACTATTCCTCCCCATTGTTGGGGGTGACATGTTCACATTCTCACATTCTGGACAATGCAATAACACAATACACGCAGTGTGCTATACATTAAAAGATAATGTGTAATGGGCAGTTTATGTCTTTTACATACAATACACAGTGAACACAGTTAACTGTAAAACACATGTTATGTGCAATTAAACTTTCGGAAAACATATAGTTTCATAATTTTGTAACTTTCTCATTCTTGCTGCTACTGTAACAATGCAAATGATCTTATATTTTCTATCTTATATCTGATCTTTTCACATATCGTATCTCACACATTTATACTATTTAGTCATTATTTGCATGTTTACAGAAGAAAAATGTTTTTTTTCCACATGTTTTTCTGGGGATTAGGTTATGAATCCTGTGAGAATTGTTGCTGGAATTTTTATTTGGGAATAGAATTATTGTTCTATTAAGTTTGTCTTTAGTTAGTCTAGTTTAGTATTAGGGTCAGGATTAGGTTTTGGATCAAGGTTTATGTTTGCATGACTTTCAGGACTGAGGCCAAAAAAACTATGATAAAAGGCTTGTTTTCATATTGTCATTTATATCATTACTGAAAATATACCATAAAACATTGTGATCGTTTTAGATCTATAATCACCCATCACTACTAAAACCTTTTTTTCCACTTTTATTTTCTTAATACCATTTTAAACACCCGCTTCCCCTTACAATGTGCAGGAATAGGCCAATTAAAATGGTCCAAACTGATTTCCTTAGATTACCGAAGCACAGCACTTGCTTTGTTTTCCTATTAGTCCCTATTAAGCTTCACAACTATGACAAATAATTCTAATATTTCATACTTAAAAACGTCTTAAATGAATATTCAGAGACTATTCCCATTGACTCCCAACCCCAGACCCTTCCACGCACCCCCACAAGAACCCACACAGGCATCACCAGCACTGCTTCAAAACCCCATGGCAATAGGATGCTGTTTTCCCACAACGGACACATATGGCATGACTTGCACATGCTTGACACTCCCCATTGATGTGCTAATGCATGAAGGAGAATGTTTTTAGGTTCGCAACCCTCTAAAAAACACATACACAAGTCTATGGGAAGTTGCGCGGTCTGTGTTACCCCATGGCAAATAGAAGAAACCAGACTGACAAGAAGAATCAACAAACACTTGAGTATGGAAATAACTTCAGACAGCTTTCAGTGGTTAAATATCTCAACGCTCAAGAAATAAAGGAGTTATACAGGGTGAATAAGGGGAAGTGTGAACATTAAGTGAAATAACTGGAATCCCCCTTTAAGTTTGGTCGAAAGCCTGCAGTATATCTCAACAGCTCAACCAAATGCTGCATCCTTCTAAGATCTTCCCTGCTACCATTTCATGCTATTTGTAAGTTGTAATGTGAACATTTTATTGTTAAAGGTCAAATGTAGCAGTGTCGCCATAAGCAAAAGCAGCTTCTAAAAACGACAAAGTCAAATTAATTGTGGAATAAACAGATAAATGTTTGTGTTTCACAGCGATATATCGAAAAGTGAACTATTATAGTCAATGCATCAATACAGATCGATTCCTTTTTCGATCCACCTCTAATGGACATCAAAAATAGCCCAAATTAAAACTGTTTATAACTTGTTTAGATCCACAGTAACTTCAATGAACAGAAAGAACAACTTGCTAAAAGGACTTACCAGAAAATCTGCCTATCCTGCAAAAACCTAACAATGCTAGAACATCATCTGAGAAGTACAAGCTGAAAACTAGATCACAGTCATGAGCAAACCCAACCAAACGTTTCAGAAAGTACCAATTTAAATGTGGTTAACTTCAAGAAAAGACTCCAAATCTAAGTCTTAACTCTGAGTGGGTTGAAAAGCAGTTAAAACCAACTCTAAGGCTCCAAAATTTCATAAAGAAAACGTTTAAAGCTTACCTCTTAGGGAGAAAAAAATGTTTTAAGCTAAAAGTTGAGAGAGAACACCTGAAACCAAGTTGACTCCAAGACTCCAAAACTTAATATAAGCCTTTTAAAGCTTAACTCAGGGGAAAGAAACAAAAAAGCTCAGAAAAAAATGGCTAAAAAAGTCACATTAACTCTAGAGCTCCATTCAGCCGGAGCTGTCAAGCCGTCTTTGTGAAGCTTGACATCTCTATTAAAGGGCGAGACGAGAGACCGACAGGCTCTCTCTGAAGGCCGTTAGCTGACCGCGACCCGCCCGTTCCAACGGGATCAACTCCACGACCCTAGCAGCACCACCTCCGCCCCCCGGCCGCTGGGAGATAGGGCCCCCGGAGCATGGCCCAGCTACAGACGCATTGTGCAGGGAGTGGGGGGTGGTGGGTAGGAATTGTGTCACAGTGGTCTCCAATGGTGGAGTGAAAGAAAAGAGCAGCTAAGGCCAGCTACAAAGAACTGCATCGGTGCAGCCTACTCTTTTTCCAGTTACCACCAAAAGTTTAGAGAATAGCCAAGCACTGTTTGCCCCAGAACTTTCTCAAATGTAAGAGTTTGGAGGATAGTCTGGAAATGAAGCCTGTTGTTGAAGAAAATTGAAAAGCAAATGTTGAAAAAATGCTGGTAAAAAGGGATTATTACTATGACATTCTTCCATTATATGGATTTAACTGGAAGATGTGACAAGCCTAAAAACAGTCAACTATGGTCATCATGAAGATGTTAGCAGACTGCATCAGTGAAGCTAGTGTTAACACAATGAAAAACTGTCTCACAGTCTAGTTTTATATGATGGAGAAGAAACTTTTATTAACTATTAAGGGCTTTAAAGAGGTTATACAGTAATAATGACTAACAATAATAAGATCCAATATCTCACCAATATGGCAATTGGGGGTAAATGGCAACATTTGACATTTTTCTTATAAATATCTGCTGATGCAAAAATTTCATAAAATGTAGAAATTGTGGCTATATCCACCTGGATTATAACTATATAGAATTATGACATTTACTTCTACAGGGTTAGTAAAGTGAATAATATGCAGACATTGGAGCAGTCCAGTGCCATCGAAACGTCTAGGTTTGAAGTGTCTTCACATCTAAATATCTATCTGAGGCCAATATTTTTCAGTAATTATGGTGGATACCAATCTGATTCTGATATCATTGTGCAACCCTAAGAATAATAATAATAACAATATAATATATTTATACGAAGACTCAAAACGCACCTCTTCAAGGAGTAGCTTGGAAACTAACTAGCATTTTATTAACTAGCGCATTTATTGCTATTGTCTATTTATTGTTTATTGTTTCATTGTCTTTGGTTTTACAGTTTTGAGTTTGTAATGGTGCATAACTTAGGTAGTAGTATCTTACTGCAGATAGAAACAGATAGAAAAACAGACATAGACTACAAAGCACTGTTGGTCCCTCTGGATAAGAGCATCTGCTAAATCCTGTAAATGTAAATGCAAATGTAATAATTATAATAGAAATTATATTTGGTTATTTTGATATTACTAAACCAGAATCTGCAGATTTTTGCTCATATCAGCCAATTTATTATTTCTAATTGTAAGGCAGGTAAGTGCACTCACACTGTATCTGAAAAATGTCATCATTATGGCAGATTTTGATAAATAGCTAGTCATCACTAAAGGAAGCACTTTCATTTATTCCTGTTAGGCAGAAAATAGACATTAGTCTTAATATAATAAATAGTGTTATTTGTCTTACTTTGAAAAAAAACAAAAACTACACATCAGCAGCCGTTAAGTAATCAGAAATGGGATCAGCCATAAAAATTAATTATTGGTGCATCCCTAGTAAAATATCATGACATCAACCTGAGATTAAATCGCCCAACCCCTGTTAAAAGATAAAGGGGGTTGTTGACCTTCGATATGGGTTTGAAAAGCATGTTGTTTGTGGAATTTCTGTTGCGAGTCCTCGGCACATTCCACAGCACTAACTGCCATCCCATCACTAAACTCAACAAGGCCAACTACTTCCTGCAATTGTCCCCACAAACAAGCACACAGAGAACATGTATGTCGATTTTAAATAGCAGTGGCCAGGGGTGGTGAGGGTTACCCCATCCTGTGAGTTCTAACTCTGGCGTTATCACTGGCCACACACCACAAAAGGGACAGCAAATGACACAACGGTCGCTCTTGCATACAAGGCTACTAGAGTCAACTAACAGGAGCACTGTGGTCCTGCTCATTGCCATTTTCTGACATTTTATCTGGTTTTGTTTTCTTTTAACAAAATGACGCACTTGCAGTTTTCTAGAGGCAAAGATATGGAAGGTCAACCTACCAGTTACATGCTACAGACATACTTCAAATTGTACATTGCAATGAAATGTGGGGAAAAAATTCTAAATTCTCATGAGGCGAAAGATAATAACACAATGCCATTTGCAAAACACACTTTCAGAGTTCTCAATTCAGTACACAGGAAATATTCTTGATGTTCATTGAAGAAACTAAGCCAAGCAGGCATACCAGCAAGATTTGTGCCAGTCTGGAAATCACACAGAACTGAAATCACTCTATCTTAGGACCGTTACTTGTTCCACCCTGTAGGTGTGACCCCTAAGCAAAGTTCTTAGAAAGGCATGGACTTATCAGCCAGAATTACGCTGATGACACAAGACTAGAGAGTTTTACCCCATTGCATGTCACATAACAGTGGTGCCACAACAACCTAGAGAGAACTGAAGTCAAAGGAAGTATTTGACTCGTCATCTGTTATAACTGAAGCTTGAAATGTGGATGCAACACTGGGTTCAGGCCTTTGCTTTTGGATTCAGGATCATAAACATCTTTACGGTCGTGAGGAAACATTAGGGCTTTTTATTTAAGAATGAAGCAGAAACACATGTATCTATTGCTAACACACTTCAGTAAAACATGCACACTAAATGCAGCCATTATATATCATAGCTTTTTTAAGCAAGTTACAGTTTATGACCTGAGTATTATACAGAAAGTCTGCCTGTATATCTGTAAACCATTGACAAAGCGAAAACATCTGGACTTTTAGTTAGAAAATCAGCATCTGTATTCACTTCAAAGTACTGTCATTTAATCTGTTTAGTTGTCTTATTTTGTCATTTTATTCCTTTATTTTCATTCTGTTTAGTATCTGAACTGCCACAGTGTTTACCTTCTGTCTTGTAAAGCATTTTGAGCTTCTGTATTCTGTAAAAAATAATAACAATTAAGTTTATTTTAATAATTATTATATTACCACTATATCTGCAAAAAAGACACTTAACGTTCCACCTAGCGTCTGGTGATATAATGTCTATAGTGTTATTGACACACCACGATACTGATTTACAGTTTAAGCCAAAGTAATTACATACAAAATGAACATTTTATCAATACTAACATCCTGTTCTACCAAACAGCAGAATCGAATTTTCTGAGATGTTTTTAAATTCTAGTTCATGCACTTTACTCATAGCATCTAGTACCGGATAAATAACTGTAACTAGGGGTGGATAATACAGCCTATAAATAAAACTACTAACCAATATGTTTAGGCTATACTGCAACACAATATACATCCTGATATTCTGAAATCTCCTCTAAAACACTTTATACTTGCTTGATTTAACATTTGATGTACACAATCACACCAGTGTGTTGAATCCAATAGTCTCTGCAACTTGTCTTTTCAAAGTCTTGTTTAGTCATTAGTGGTTTCTATGGGAACAGTTGTAAATGTGTATGCATATAAAGGGGAAAATCACAACCAGGTTAAACACAACAAAACAGTATCGATGCATCAACCAAACAGCGATTAAACATTGATGTGTGTGTTCACTCCACAATTACTTTGACTTGTGCGGTGTTTTGTACTGAGAAGATGCTCTTGCTTATGATGACACTGCTGCATTTGACCTTTAATAATAAAATATTCACATTATAATGTGTTTGCATGTGTGAGATCATGAAAATGTAGCAGATTGTGTGAAATTTCATCATATTTCTTACTGACTGTATAACTGCAAATTAAAGTATCGAAAATGTGAAAAGGGAAGTTGTGATTTACACCCTTATGCATAATGGCCCGACAATTGGTACTTGGTGTTCGTGATACAGTTGTGATACAGCTCCCAGCCCTACCCGCAATGTATGTCATTTTATGGACAATTCAGCATTTTAAACAGTGTAAAATACAAAAATGCTAAATAAAATGACACCCTCCTGTAACGATGGTGTACGCCTGACTGATGTGTGGAAACATTTTAAAAGACGACAACAAAATTTTTAAAATCCACTCCCAACAAACCAGGTTCTTTTACTGTCCACTGGCAGGATGTAGGACTCATGGGTACATTAACTTTATCAAAATCATTTATCATCTGAATTTTAATATCACCCACCACTATTCCCAGCCCCTACAGAAAGAACACTGTATCAGGTGTGTTAGTGGAGGGCAGATGCATCAGGGAGAAACGGGTGGAGATAGCAGTCCTGCTCTCGGGGCATGCTGTGTTGTGATGCCAACCAGAGACTTTAGAGAGAAAATGATGACACCTGGGAAAGGAACGAGCACCCTGGCCCAATATTTCGCTAGCACCAAGAGATCAAGGTGTAATTCCTGGAAGGCACACCCAAGTCACAAGTTGGAGGTTTTATTCCTTACACAGGCTTTCCCTGACACTTTGGAAAAACATGACTGGGAATTCTCACACTATGTAACAGGCTGATTTACCAATGCCTTTTACACACGATCATGTCATCCACAAGAGCCGAAATCACACTCTAACAGGAATGCACTGACATGGGATATTCATCATGTACATATCTGCTGATGCTGACGCCAATACAAAACATTATTAAAAACGCACAAATGGAGAATCTATCTGGGTTAGAAAAAGATAACTTGCATCTAACTTATATTTAACAAATACTTATTTCTATAAACTTGAAAATAAGGAAAAAGAAAGCATTTTAGTACCATACACAGGAGTCACCTAGACATTCTGCTGTCCCTAGGTGCAATAAATGCATTATAACAACCAGTGTGTCTAATATTCTGCTGTTCCAGAAAGCAGTAAATGCATAGTTATTATTATTAATATCAGTTTAAAATTGGCTGTGAAATAAAAACATCTGTCTGATGTTGACATTTTTTACTATATAT
>JBBPDA010052726.1:0-13716 GCA_037974385.1 Arnoldichthys spilopterus
ATCTACGAACTGATATCGATTTGTTAGATAAGACCTAAGCCATGAAAGAGCCGTTCCCTTAATTCCAACAACATTCTGTAGTCTGTCAAGGAGGATGGTGTGATCAATGGTATCAAATTGTGAAGAGAAGTGGCGAAACAAATCCCGCGGAGCCATTATATTAATTTCGTTATTGGCAAATACCCATCTTAATGCACTATTTATCCTAATTTAATTTGTTGAAAAAGACATGGGTGCGTGGGCCTGTGTATAGGCTGTGTGTGCGCCGAGGCCTGTTTAGAGCGCGGAGATGTTATGATGTTAACAGAAGACTTATTTTATTTCTTTGTTCCAACATCCAGGTGGCCTATAGCCTACGCTAGTCATGAATGAATGATGTTAAAAAATATATCAATGACTCATTCTTAACAAACGGCAGAAGAGCTGTGCGCGTGCGCACATTTAAATAATGTCTGGCTGTAAACGGGTTCGGGCTTTTAAAAAGCTGTCAATGAAAATGTACTTGTCGGGCTCGGGCCGAATTCTGTCGGGTTCGGGCATTGTCAGGCCTAACTTTTAAGGCCCGATTACAGCTCTAATCTGATATACGACCCCAATTCCAAAAAAGTTGGGACACTGGGTAAAATGTGAACAAAAATAGAATGCAATAATTTTCAAGTCTCATAAACCCATATTTTATTTGCATAGAAACATAGAACATAGAAAGCACATCAAATGTTGAAAGTAAGACATTATTATTACATTAAATTATTTAAAATGTATATTTTAAATTTAATGGCAGCAACACAAAAAACAGCTGGAGGAACATTTTGAAATTAGGTTAACTAACAACAGGTCAGGAACATGACTGGGTAAAAAACAAGAGCAGCTTAGAGAAGCTTAGAAAATCTCTCAAAAGTAAAAAAATGGGCAAAGGTTAAATTTAAGTGTACAAATTGTGGTACAGTTTCATAATAATTTTCCTCAGTGTAAAATTCCAAAGACTTTAAATTCTCAAAATATACAGTACATATTATCATCAAAGGATTCAAAGAATCTGGAGAATTATCTGTGAGCAAGGGACAAATCAATATTGGATGCCCACGATCTTTGGGCCCTCAGGCAGCACTGCATTAAAAACAGTCATGATCACTGCACAGGCTTAGGGACACATCCAGAAATCATTGTCTGTTTGCCAGGTTAAAGCTCTATTATGCAAAGAAGAAGCCACATGCGAAAATAATCAGTATATATCTTCTCTGGGCCAAAGCTAAGTAAAATGGACAGAGGGAAAGTGGACTGTTCTGTTGTCAGATGCAATACCATCTGACTTGTTATCAGTGCTCAGTTCAAAAACCTGCATTTCCGATGGTATGGGGGTGCATAAGAGTCAATGGAATTGGCAGCTTGCACATATGGAAAGGTACCATCAATGCCAAAAGGTATATACATGTTTTAGGTCTTTTTCAGAAAAGGCGTTGCATATTCCAGCAAGACAATGCTAAACTGTGTACTGCATCTATTGCAACTGCATGGCTTCATAGTAGAGTAGAGTCCAGGTGCTGAACTGGCCTGCAGTCCAGACATTTCACCAGTTAAAAAAATTAGCTGCATCATGAAACAAAAGACACAGTAAAGAATATGCAGGAAAAAGAGCATGATTGTTGTTAATGTTACTGTTAATGTTATTAGAGAAATAAGACTGTCTGGCTGTATTTAATTCAGTGTCAAAATATATAGATGAATATGAATCTTTAAAAATATTGTAATCTTAATAAAATATTGAAGCTTAGTTTTTTTTCTTTTTGCACTACACCTTTCTACATTCTGATTTGTGACCACAGCCATGGTGCTTTCTGTTTGCCAGAGATCTTTTAGTTTTTACATGAGTAAAATACATCATACATCTCTTGGGTTTGGTTTAGCCCTTTTCGGGTCCCTGTTGTGTCTTTCCTGTTCTCTTAGACCCTGTTTTATGTTACCCATGATCCTACCATGTTTCTGTGTTCTCTTGCTGTAGTATTTTCCTGTCATCAGTTTGTGTTTGGTTTTCGTAGTCCTTGTTTTGCTAGTTTATGTTCCATCTTTGTGTTTGTTTGTTTATTAATTTGGTTGTTTATAAATCATTGTAAAACCGTAGCTTGCATTTACTTCCTAACTACCCACCATTTATGACAATAAAATCAAAGAGAACTTTAAAATCAAACTAATTGAGATGGTTGTCCACAAACTCTGCTGCACTAGTATTATCATGACTGTATCTCTTTTGACAGCTTTAAATCTAGTTTGAGTGACAGGAAAACCAACCCCATCAAAAAAAAGACAGAAATGTTCAACCAGAGCTATATCCATAAAATTCACTTTAGGAACACCAAGGCAAAAAAAAATCTCAGCAAGTACAACAGGACGTTCAAACTTGCACACACGGCCTGTCTCACCTCTGTTACTGAATGCAAAAAAAATAATACTAAATTACTATTTAGAACAATATCTAAACAAAACCAGGGAGGTGATGAACCTCAGATACCTGCAGCCTACAGTAGTGATGATGTTATGGCCTTTAACTAGAAATCATTAGAGAAATTCAAACAGTGTATTTAACACTACCAAGCTTATTGTCCATCTCATGTGATTCAGGTGGAGAACAAAAGAGTTACAGTAGAGAGGCTGGTATGTTTCAACCAAGACCAGCAGACAGAACAGTAAAATTAAGAGTAAAATGATCTCTTCATCAAAATCTGCCAGTTGTTTGCTCGATTCAGTCCCTACAAGCTTACTAAAATAAGTCTTGCCTGTAAACATCTGCCCTCTTTTAGCAATAATAAACGTCTCACTAAGCCTTGGGTATATATCAAAAGCTTTCAAACTAGATGTTGTTAAACCTCTTATCAGGAATCTAAGCAGTAGGCAGTAGGGTATGTAATCTATCAAATTACAGACCTACCTTTAATCTGCCTTTTATTTCTAAAATCTTAGTAAAAGTTGTGGCCCAACAGCTATGTTTTTACTTGCATAAAAATCACATCTATGAAGGATTTCAATTTCGATCTTCAATTCAATTCAATCTTTTCAGCTCTGCATTTGACACCACAGAGCAATCTATTGTATTACATAGACTAAAGAACATGGTCGGGATTACATTTACATTTATTCATTTGGCTGACGCTTTTATCCAAAAGCAGTGGAGCAGTGTAGTGGGATGGAACCTTGCCCAAAGCCTGAATTCTACATCAGTTATACAGTCACACTGTACTCATAATTATAGCCTTTGACAGATATGTTGCCATATGCAATTCACTGCGCTACACAGCTATCATGACAAACAAAATGGTGGCTAAACTGACTGTATCAGCCTGGAGTGTGGTGCTGGTGCTTTGTAAGCATTTTACTGGGTCTCACAATACAGTTGAATCAATGCGGAACATTAATGGCAAATCCGTTCTGTGACAATGCATCACTGTTCAAACTGTCATGTGAGAATGCTTACATTAATAATATATATCAATCAACCATCCGCAAGCCCATGGACAGTGGGAGGAAACCGGAGCCTCTGGAGGAAACCCACATGAATGTTGGGAGAGCTGGCAAACTCCACACAGAAAGGTGAAAATATGAACACCAGAAACTAAAATTTATTTATTTTTGAAGATTTTAGAAAGGTTCCCATGCAGACAGAGCCCTGGTTAGCAGAGCTGGACTTAAGAGCACCATTTTCAAGTCTAAGAACAGCTCCAAAGAGTTTTGAGTCCAAGTCAAGACCAAGTCTTTTTGACAAATTGTTGAAAGCTTTTGGTGGTGCCTGGTCACTCCATTACAAATACCAGAGTTCTTGTGCAGAAGTTTCGATCTGCTAATCTGGGTATATTCCATAAATGCTGAACAACACTGAAGTTTTGGAGCAAAATTTATTGTCATCCAGATCATGTCTTTTAGCAAAGATCTTGGATATTTCAGCAAGACAGTGCCAAACCATATTCAACACAAAATAAAACTGTATGGAGGAGAAAAGTCCTGTTGCTAAACTGACCTGCCTGCAGTCCAGACCTGTCACCCACTGAAAACATCTGGTGCATCATGGAATGACAAAATTGTTGAGCAGCTAAAATTCTGTATCTCGCAAAATAGGATAGCATTCTACTATCAAAATTCCCCACATTTTTACAGAATATTGTTAAAAGAACAGGTCATGCAACAAATTGGTAAGTATGCCCCTTTCCCACTGTTTTGGGAAATCAAGTCTGAGCTGTCTGCTATATTCAACAGTTTCATGAGAAGCCACATGAGAACCTGTCATGCTGCTGTGAAAATTATAGACACATAAACTCAGGAGTACTTAGAAAAACCATTGTCACTTTATACTGTTTGCTGCAATCTGGTATGCAATCTAAAATGTTGTTATGCAAACAGAAGGCTTCAGTTCTAAACAGAAACACTGTGAACACGCTGTATTTTTTGGGCTCACTTTTCAGCTTTTTGTGGGGTAAAAAAGATCAGGATTAGCCAGACTGTTTGGTGCAATTGAAGTTAAAGTGAAAACTAACCATTGTGAACACACTCGAGCACCACAACGAAATGTGACATTTGCATTTAACCCATCACAAGTACACATGTAGAGCAGTGGGCAGCTATTAACAACGCCCAGGGAGCAGTGCTTGACAATGTCCTAACCACTGGACCACCACTGCACCACTTGGTGTAAAAGTCAGCATCTGTCATAGTATGGGGGTGCATCAGTATCCATGCTATGAGTGACTTGCATAACATAAGAATCAGAAAATCTGACAGTGAGCACCAGACCTCTTGCATCAAGCAAGAACGAGCAGAAATGCCACTTGTCAAACTGCATCAATAATATTTGTAGTTTTCAGTAAAATAAAGTTTCCTCCTTATCTACTGGTTAACACATTAACCTGCAGCTCGTTAGTCTAATGTGTAGGATTAAGAGCAGATATTTAAGTTTAAATAATAACTTTATACATCCAAATAATAACCTCCAAATACTCCATGTGCTTTATCAAGTACAAGCTAAGCTTCCCTTCAACATAGTCATCTTCAGACATACCATGATTTTCTAAGAAAAGGAGAACCTCTCAGCTCCTTGCTCATGAACATTTAAAATTAAATGATATATAACTGATGGTTACATGAGCATAAGTCTGTATCACAGCCTTACTATCATACATTTTTCTAAGCAAATTCAGTGTAATAGCCTTTTTTGTGTAGTAAACCCACATGTCTGGGGACATGGACATGTGAATCTAGAATACACATCAAATGTGATTTTTCAAGAAAGATTTTAATCTATGACCTTTATGTGGTATTCTTAAGAAGGTGAAGGCTGTATTAACTAAGATAAAATGTGATCATATGTATATGGAATGTTATCCCACACTCTGAGCGATTATTATATTCAAAAGGCACAGAAATACACACAAATGTTTGTGCACACTTGGACAGTTTGTTCAGCACAAAGCCTGTGCATCCTCAAGAATGTGATTACATCATATATGTCCCATTGTTGCAATTTAGTAACCCCATTACACATTGTCCAAATGAGTAATAATGTGCTCTTAATGATGCACTTGTGGTAGTCTGTTTCCATTGAGGGACAGTAACAATGGTTATAATGCCATTAATTATCTCTAACATTAGGTTTTTATGTCTGATAATAATTAATCCCCATGGATCTAATTTACAAACTAATGAATGTTTATCATGAGCTTGGCCTTTAACTAATGATGAAACCACATAATAAAGTCTCAAGATGTTTAATGCTCATGATCTCTTGGTCATTCTGGTTCAGAAAAAAAGGTGATGTTATTCTTTGCATAATCATTCTAAATGCTGACACGTCCTTGTAACATTTTAATTTCAAAGGTATATAGTCAAAGTATATAAACCTTGTGTTTTTTTCATGATATTCTTTTTTTTTGGCCCTTTCTGTATCGTAGGGCCTTGATCCAGTCTGAGATTGCACAACAGTCCCATAGCATTGTCAATAAAATTAAGCCCTGGTCAGTTAATGATTCCCAAAGTCATTAACAAGCTAGTGCTGACTTCTTTAATTGACTGTTCACTTGCAGAAGACCACAAATTATTTGAATGCATGCTTATTGTAGAAAATAAACAGGCCCGTGACCCTGAAAATGCTGTCATGGAGAGGTTAGAATTGAATGCAGTTATTTTTATGTAGTGCAAGTAATTAAGTAGATTGACAATAAATGTTAGTTGTGTTCAGGGTTGGGCATAAACTTTCCAGCAAGGTATATATTTAAAGTCAAACATTATTACACTAAACTTCATAATAAAAATTTGAATAAAATGTTAAATTAATTCCGTTGTGTACGCAGCAGTAGAGCATTGAGGTGAACATTGTTAAATATTTGAGTATTGTTTTAACCCCGGCAAGACAGCAATGATAGCTCTTCAGGAGAAGATTGTGAAGGACGGTGGTGGAAATGTTGTGGTTTGTAGTTGTATTGCTGTCTTAGGGTTTTCTGCCCCCAATGTGTATTTGCACACAAAATTATGCAGCGGGCTAAACATTCCTCCAGAATGTAACTGAAACAGAAGTTGGCTTCAGCTGTGTTGATGGTTTTTTAAATTTTTATTTATTTATTTTTGTGAAACTGTAAAATAATAGAAAGGCAAAATCAGTTCTTCTAATAGCAAAGCCTTTCTAAAACACAGGATACTAAGTAAACCAGCCTTATCTAATGTAGTTTCCACCTGACTAATGCAATACTATACTAACTTGAAATGTAGACTAAAATAGTGGATTATAGCAGAAACATGTGAATAGTAATTATTTTTTGAGTATAACAAACAGAAAAATACTGTAGAAATTGTAAATAAGATAACATGGTTTAGTCATCTTTACAACAACTACACATTTTTACTTTTATCAAAGTAAAAGGCTCCAGCAGGCTCCTGTTCCTGGCAGGGGGAAGCACGACTGAAAGCAGGACACAGTGACTGGTTACACAAAGTTACAAAATGTTTGTTCCTGGCTTCTAAGTGTTATATTTCAGCTGTTTATGTGTAAAAACAGCTATACCTGTATTCATCACAAAATTTGATTTTATGACCACAGCCCACAAAAGCTTTAAATTTATTGGGGCAAAACAGGCATACATTTCTAAAAGATTCCAGAAAGTTTTAGAAAATTCTGGACAATTCTTAAGAACTTCTGGACAGTTCTCACAGTTCCAAATCTTGAAGCCTACTTAGCATTAAAAGTGAATGGAGAATGTTCTTGAAAACAGATACATTTTAAAATGTCATCATCCTGACCACAGAAGCAAAGTTTTTCTGGAACAAAAGCCATTTTCTTGTTATTTTAGACATAATGGATTGGGAAAACATACTTTTTACACAGGATTAAAAATTGTGCATCAAATCAAAGAGTGCTTGAAGATAATGAGGCCATCTGTCTTAAATTTGACATTGACCCAGAGGTGGACCATTCCACAAATGATCCTAAGCACTCTAGTAAATCCACAAGAAAAAATACTCAAAAGACTCAAAAATAAAAAAAGATTAAAATTTTTTTTAACTCAACTGAATTCCATCTTGAACTCAACTGAATAAATTTGGCATGGAGGAGTGGTCAACAATTCATCAAGCCAATGTCTGAGACTGGTAGTCATTTATGCAAAATGCCTACAAGATATTATTTTTTGCTATTTTCTGTAGCCAAGGGTGTACTTACTTTCTTCACAGAAGAATGTTACATTGTTGATATTTGTCTTGAATAAATGACTGAAAATGCAATTATTCTATATGTTTTTGTTCATCACCTTTATCTGTAAGCACTGTATTAAAGACTGTGAAATGGTGCTTGTTAAAAATGTTGAATGTTGAAAATCAGCAATTTCAGTGGGCTGTACTTTTTTACAACTGTTAATGGAATGTTGTATGCAAGTAGCAGAATACGTTTCATGTATATGGCAGACACTCTAAGAAATGCAAGCTTTGGGAGAGAACAGAGAGTGTCAACAGAAACGATGAGTCAGCTTAGACCAATGACAGACAAGACTGTTCTTCCTCCTTTTAGTTAGACAGAGAAATAGTAGAAGACGAGTATCAAAGTGTCAAACTTTTTTGAGTTCTCCCACTTAGCTTCCTGTGTGCAACTCAGCAACTTTTTTGCAGCTGAGTCAGCTGGAGTGGTGGGATAGAATTTATTGTCAACTGTCATCCCACCCCCGCTGAAAGGCACCAGTGTTTCTACTGTCTAAAACAACTTGCTAACTTGTACAGAATTCTGTACATTTTGGGATTCTCAATATATGGAGAATATGGTGAAGGATGGCTCATCGTTTTTAAGCAGACCACTGCCTGCAGTTATTAAAACATTTAGATTTTAAATATGCATTTATTCTTGTAAATTTGGAATTCTATACTGCAATCTTACAGTGCCCTCTCTATGCACTTGCTCTTCAGCTGCACTTTTACCAGAAGCATGATGGTCAGGTGCCTTTGATCATAATTTCTAAACAGTTACTAATGTCTCTCCCACAGATCTAAATGTAGATGTGACTTTGGTCACTGTATTAAAACACTAGCCAGTGGAGCAAAGTAGATTTATGAGTAAAGTTCAGTTTACCTATAATGATCCCTGTTTCAAGGTAGCATTATTATTATAAAAAATATTTTATAATAAAATATTTGCTCTTGATTCAAATACAAGGTCAGTTGAGCCTGCTCAGTATTTTTATATGTTTTAACAGTGCACAGTGCAATTAACTGCCCAATTTTATCTTGTATCTGGATGGATGGATGGACATGGTACACTCTCGTGAGCCACAAGGATAAAATGTGGACTGGAACAGAAGAGTGGTAAGTTGTAAAAGCTATAGAAAAGTGAAGTTGGGATGACACCTCCTATACGTCAATAGACAGACAGATATTCTATACATCAATAGAAAAGAATAGAGAAATAGAAAGTTCAACAGCAACGCGTGGCACAGGCTGTTGGTGTAAAAGAAAAAAAAACATAAGATCTAAATGTTAGTACAAATGGTATTTCATATGTCAGACAATATATATAAATATATAGACAGAGTTCAATGTATATTCTCACAAATAGAACATGAAGAGCTGAAGAGCTGAGCACAGAAGAATCAGGTTAATGCCTCTGTAGTTAATTATGTGTGAAACAGTTAATGACCCATCCTTAAGCATACATACCCAGTATGATACACTTAACTATTTACTATTAAAATCATAAGCATCATCACTGATGTGCATGCCTGAAATGATATGAGAGAGTGAACTAGAAATCTTGGTAATGAGTTTTAATATTCTTAGTTGTATGTTTTATATCATTTTGGGAATGATTTTAAGACATTTCAAGTCATTTTTGTAAGTACACCTTGTTTTTTAACCAAGAAACTGTAACATAAGATTATACAGGGGTTTTGAGCCTCATTGCATATTTAGATTGGAGCTGACATTCAACATCCCCTGTTGTCATGGCACTCCTTCTCAGGAGCCCTTCTGACCTGTAAAAGGTGTCAATAAAAGGATGGCTCTTCTTGTATGTTACTGGAAAAGGATATTAAATACACCAGTACTGGATTTCGCACATAATCTATTTTACATTTAATGATTTAGTTTTTAATTGTTCAACTTATACTGAGATAAACCTATTTTCATTATATGTATGTATATATATGTTTCATTAATGTTGAGCTATAAATATTTTTGGAAATCTTGAATGAGGACTTGAAAAGTTATGAATCTTGAAGAACCTATGTATAACATAAAACATTAAGGATTCCTAGTTTATGTGTAAGCTGATGAACTAAGTGACCAGTCCATCCTCAATGGAAAATCTGACATTTAATAGCCCTTTTTTGCAATTGGAGGGACTGGCTGTCTCTGAGCAAACCATGTATCCTACATTTCTATTCTTCTTTATTGTCTATGTGCTCATAATGGCAACTAACCTTGGAATTATAATACTCATAACAACGGAAAGAAGCCTACATGAACCTATGTATATTCTTTTCTGCAACCTCCCCTTTAACGATGCTTTTGGAAACTCTGTCATTGTTCCTCGGTTGCTGAGGGACCTGTTAAGGCCAATGTCTGAACGCTACATCAGTTATATTGACTGTGTTGTTCAAGCTTACTGCTTCCACATGTATGTTGCTGCCTCACACACTGTACTAATGGCCATGGCCTTTGACAGATATGTTGCCATATGTAATCCACTGCAATACACAACTATTATGACAACCAAAATGGTGGCGAAACTGACTGCATCAGCCTGGGGTGTGGCGCTGGTCTGTGTAAGCATATTATTAGCTCTTACAATACGGCTGAATCACTGTGGAACAATAATAGTAAATCCGTTCTGTGATAATGCATCGCTGTTCAAACTGTCATGTGAGAATGCTTACATCAATAATGTGTATGGCCTGACTTACACAGCGGTTTTACTTGGCTCTTCCCTGGGATACATTACACTTACTTATGCCAAAATAGCAGCTGTCTGCCTTACCAGTAAAAACAAAACTCTGAACAAAAAGGCTTTGAAAACCTGTAGCACACACCTGACTGTCTATTTGATTATGTGGATATCTGGATTTACTATGATCATACTCCACCGTTTCTCTGGTTATGCAGACTACAGAAAAGGTGCTGCGCTGATCTTCCACATTGGCCCAGGCCTTCTGAACCCTGTTATATACGCCCTGCAGTCTAGTGAAATAAGACATGCTGTGTTCAAAATTCTGCGCTCAAAAAGGGTGATGCCATGACCTTCATTTACTTGTTATTAAAAGGATGTTTATGTCTGTTTTGATTTGAAATTTTTAATACTGTTCTTAGTAACGATGCTTGTTTTGAATCTTTGATTTTTCATTTCTGTTGCATATTCTGTTCATGTATAGTCATTAACCCAATTGTATCAGGTGGTAACAAGTTGGAGTTTCTCAATTACATATCATAACTTTGACAGATTTATATATATATTTGAATATATATTCAAATGAGAATACTTTCACTTACACACTAATATATTTGAGAGGAGAGAAATTCCTTTTTAAATTTTTTTCTGCAATTTTATTTTGTCTTTTATATTCCAGTCGACAACATGTGACAGTTCCAATTGTATTATCAATAACTATATTTTTATTTATTTTCCATTTTTGTCTTATACACAAATTTTTCAATATTGTATGAACAAATCCTTGCAACATCCTAGAGTAAGATTAAAACAATGTGAAATATTTCCATGTTTAATTCCTCCATGACACTACTTCCTTCTAATATTTACCCATAAACTACCAAAGTCAAACCCCAGCTATTTTCTGTTACTGGCAGAACAAAGGAAACCAAAAGGCAACCTAATCGGCAAGCATCAGTCTTTGCCAACTGTCAAAAACAATTGCTCAATAAGTACAATATATATGGAGTCATTTGTTCATAAAAAGTTTGAAAATGAGCAAACTTTTGGAATGTAGTGTGAGCATGCATAAAAAAAGCAGATACCCTTAAGATAACCTTTGCAGTTATACTACCACAGGCCATCAACATGCAGGGAACATCAACAGGCAAGGAAGACTAGATTGGCATTGACCCATTCTCAGTCTGAGTCCCAAATTACAATGTAACAAGCATGCTCTTGTTGCTGCTGATCTATATGTTACAGCCTGTGAAAATCTGAGGAAATCTATCAAATATGCTGTATTATAAGGTTTGTAGAGTGGCACTGTGGTAGAGGATTCGACAGTGGCTAATCCTGGAAGAATAAGGGCAAGATAACTGGAATTTTAACAAAAAATTTACATAAATTATTAAATGCAATAGTGCAATAATGCACTCCAGTGACATCTTTAGTACTAAAGACTTTTGGTAAGAAGACTGTATGGTCTTTCTGATGAAGTTGTTCCTTCACCATAACTTTAATTAATTATGAAAGATTAGACTAAATAAAATGCACACGTTTTGTTTAAAACAAGCTTTATTGGTAAATGATTCATTACATATTTTAACTTTAATCTAAATGATTGTAACAAAATGTTCTAAGAGCTAATGAATGCTAATTACTGCTAATGTAAGACATATATTTACCTGTGGTTGTTTCTGATGATAGAGGCCTGGGAATGTTTATGTAGGGTAGCAAACAGAACTGTTTGGAAGGTGTGTTTATATAGGGAAATTTCATGTGCAAAAAACGGAAGTGACTTTATAGTATTTTCTGTTCGCCCCATATAAGCTAAATCAGTTTTTTTGGTGATTAAGTATACACAATGATTGAGGGAGGCTAGAAACTCCCTAAACTGGTTAAATACTGAACAAAGTTGTATTTCTTGAAATCTTGAAATCTCCTTGGCAACCTTTGAACGCATAGCCAGGGTCTGCCGCTGACATAAAGAGGACTGGGCAATACAGTTGGTTCCGCTGTTAACAGGGAAAGCCTGAAGTGCCTATGTGGTTATGGACAGTGATCATGTTGAGGACTATGAAAAAGTGAAAGCCGCCATTTTGGCCAAGTATGAGATTACGCAGGACACTTACCAACTGAGATTCAAGTATGAGATTACGCAGGACAAATACCAACTAATATTCCATTCACTGGAGGTGAAGCCTGGTGAGACACCTCGATGATTCTATGTTTAGTTGAAGGAATTGTTTTCTAAATAGGTCAGACCTAAGCAGAAGACAGTCAGGGAAATCTGTGAGGTCATGATCCTGGAACAGTTCCTCTGGATGGTGAACAAGGAGCTGGAGGTCTGGATCACAAACAGGAACCCAAAGTCAGCAGAGGATAAGCATAAATCTGAAAAGAATGACAGAGTCAGGCCCACAATAGGTGTTACGTCCTTAACATAAGAAAGCTCTCTACCTTCTTATTCATCTAGAGCGCCCCAGCACAAGACGCCAGCAGTTAAGAACAGTAGGGATGGGGCCACTAATGTGGAGAACTGGGCCATACTAAGCCCTACTGTCAGAAAAGAAAGTGTAAGTCCATCTTTTTATTTACAGTTCCAAGACTAAGTCTGGAAGTTGAGGCTGAACAGGTAATACATCCAATAGTCTCTGTTCTAGTCAATGGCCAAATGGAAAATGTATTAATTGATACAGGCAGCACACAGACTTTGGTCAAGGAAACCCTTATCCCTAGGGAGGACTCGAATAAGTCTAGGGTTAGGGTGATTTGTTTGCATGGGGATGAAAAGTGTTATCCAACAGAAGAGGTATACTTAACAGTGGATGGTCAAACATATTTGCTAAAGGTAGCAGTAGTAGCCTGTTTGCCATACTCAGTTGTGTGGTCGCAGGATCTACCTGTTATTTTTTATTTACTTCCTAAAACACAGCAGAGTTGCCATTTTATACTGATGAGATAGAATCAAGTCCCTCTAAGCCTGTAAAGTCAAAGCACAGAGATGCAGAGAGAAGCTAGAAATCAGATAGCTCAGGGGGAAACCTTGCCTAAGCCAGAAACCCCAGTAGACCCACCCATTCCATCAGATATTAGCACACTGCAGGGTCAGGACTCAACCCTACAGCAGTGGTTTTCTAAGGTATCTGATGGTGTAAAGTAGAACAGCACGGGCATGAGGAGGGGAGGTACAGTGGTGTGAAAAACTATGTGTCCCCTTCCTGATTTCTTATTCTTTTGCATGTTTGTCACACAAAATGCTTCTGATCATCAAACACATTTAACTATTAGTCAAAGATAACACAAGTAAACACAAAATGCAGTTTTTAAATGATGTT
>JBBPDA010052737.1:0-13714 GCA_037974385.1 Arnoldichthys spilopterus
GGCAACACATAGACAGACAACCATTCATACACACACTCACACCTACGGGCAATTTAGAGCATCCAATCAACCTATTGGAGCCTTTGGACTGTGGGAGGAAACCGGAGAACCCAGATGAAACACACGCCAACACGGGGAGAGCTCGCAAACTCCACACAGAAAGGCCCCATGGCCGACCCGGGGACCGAACCCAGGACCTTCTTGCTGTGAGGCAACAGCACTAACCTGCCTAATTTATCACTAACTAACACAAAATATATAAATAGACATTTGTATGTGTTAACACTTTTATTTAACTGATTAGAGTTCAAAGAAAAGCTTTTCTCTAGATTTTGATGTCTGACGTACATCACCATTGTCTTCCGCTGTGATACCACTTTCCTTTTAATACTGTTTACATTTACATTTACAGCATTTAGCAGGCACTCTTATCCAGAAAGACGAACAACAGTGCTTTGTAGTCCATGTCTGTTCTTCTGTAGGGCTAAACCCATCAACAGCTGTGATTCTACTAAAATACCACTCATTAAGTTATACACCATAACAAACCCTGACAACCCTGTAAACCCAAAAAACAATAAACTATATAAGAATAAACAGTAATAAATAAAAATAGACAGAAACAATACATATGCAGTAAATACGAGGCTGTTCATTTCCAAGATCCTCCTAGAAGAGGTGCGTTTTGAATCTTCACTTGAAGACACTGAGGGACTCCGCAGTTCTGATGACAAGAGGAAGTTGGTTTCACCAGTGAGGAGCCAGGACTGAAAAGTGTCCTGATGTAGATCTTTCTCTTGTTCTGAGCGTTGGAGGCTCAAGGTGAGCAGTGGTTGATGCTTGGAGATGACGGAAAGTGACGCGTTGCTTGATCATAGCTGATGGGTGTGGAGGCGCAGCTCCAGTCTTGGCTTTGAAGGCAAGTGTCAGTGTTTAGAACCTGATGCGAGTGGCCACAGGAGCCAGTGCAGGTTCTGAACGAGAGGTGAGGTGTGAGGATGTTGTAGATGAGTCTGGATGAGTTGAAGTGGTCGAGTTGGTTTTAGTGGAAGACCAGTTAGAAGAGAGTTGTCCAGATTTGAGATGATCAGAGACTGGACAAGCAACCAAGTAGCGTTGGTGGTGAGAAAGGGGCGGAGCCTCCTGATGTTGAACAGAAGGTATCCACAGGTCCTGGAAAGGTTGGAGATGTGTGGAGAGATGATTACAGTATGTATATATCAGTGAAACCATTGGAAATATTTTCTTTGAACTTTTACAAGTTCTATATTCTAGAGAGTTAACAAATCAAACATTATTGTTTTTATTGCACCTTATGAAAAAAAAACCCAACTTTTGGAAATAGAGTTAGAACTTTATTTCTGAAGTGAAGAATTCTTGAGTAGTTCATAATAATAATAAAATCATCCACCCTGGGACCAAAGGTTGTTTCTCCACTTCACTGTAAAGGTGGATATGTTGCTCTTTGTACCGTTATTCCAGTCAGTTAATGTAAAATGTCACAAGTTTCGTGATCCATAGAAATATCTCTGGAATTTATTAGAATATATTTTTAAATGAATTTAAATATTATCAAACAAATTTAAATGTTCTACAGTTTTACAGTACACTCTTGTTGTAAAGCAGGAGTGGGGAACTGAGGGCCAGAGTCTAGCACGGTTTTCTCTGCCCTAGCACAAACCTTACAATGTCCTATATTTGTCCTAACAATTTCCTATAAGTGTCCTAACAATGTCCTATATGTGTCCTAATGATGTCCCATATGTGTCCTAACAATGTCCTATATGTGTCCTAATGATGTCCTATATGTGTCCTAACAATGTCCTATATGTGTCCTAACAATGTCCTATATGTATCCTAACGATGTCCTATATGTGTCCTAATAATGTTCTATATGTTCCTAATGATGTTCTATATTTGTCCTAACAATGTCCTAAATTTGCCCTAACAATGTCCTATTTTTATCCTAAAAATGTCCTAAATTTGCCCTAACAATGTCCTATTTTTATCCTAACAATGTCCTATATTTGTCCTAATGATGTCCTATATGTGTCCTAACAATGTCCTATATTTGTCCTAATGGTGTCCTATATTTGTTCTAACAATGTTCTATATGTGTCCTAACAATGTCCTATTTTTATCCTAACAATGTCCTATATTTGTCCTAATGATGTCCTATATGTGTCCTAACAGTGTCCTATATGTGTTCTAACAATGTTCTATATGTGTCCTAACAATGTCCTATATTTGTCCTAATGATGTCCTATATTTGTCCTAACAATGTCCTATATTTGTCCTAACAATGTTCTATATGTGTCCTAACGATGTCCTATATGTTCTTAACGATGTCCTATATGTGTCCTAACAATGTCCTATATTTGTCCTAACAATGTCCTATATTTGTTCTAACAATGTTCTATACGTGTCCTAACAATGTCCTATATTTGTCCTAATGATGTCC
Source organism: Arnoldichthys spilopterus (assembly GCA_037974385.1). NCBI lineage: Eukaryota > Metazoa > Chordata > Actinopteri > Characiformes > Lepidarchidae > Arnoldichthys > Arnoldichthys spilopterus. The sequence goes on from JBBPDA010052737.1 coordinate 2,462, forward strand.
TATATTTGTCCTAACAATGTCCTATATTTATCCTAACAATGTTCTATATGTGTCCTAACGATGTCCTATATTTGTTCTAACAATGTTCTATACGTGTCCTAACAATGTCCTATATTTGTCCTAATGATGTCCTATATTTGTCCTAACAATGTCCTATATTTATCCTAACAATGTTCTATATGTGTCCTAACGATGTCCTATATGTTCCTAATGATGTCCTATATGTGTCCTAACAATGTCCTATATGTGTCCTAACAGCGTCCTACATGTGTCCTAACAATGTCCTATATTTGTCCTAACAGTGTCCTAACAGTGTCCTAACAATGTCCTATATTTGTCCTAACAATGTCCTATATGTGTCCTAACAATGTCCTATATTTGTCCTAATGATGTCCTATATGTGTCCTAACAATGTCCTATATATGTCCTAACAGTGTCCTATATGTGTCCTAACAATGTCCTAAATTTGTCCTAACGATGTTCTATATTTGTCCTAACAATGTCTTATATTTGTCCTAACGATGTTCTATATGTGTCCTAACAATGTCCTATATATGTCCTAACAATTTTCTGTATTTGTCCTGACAATGTCCTTCATGTCCTACATATGTCTTAACAATGTCCTATATGTGTCCTAACAACTTGTTCTGTGTATGCAAATAATGAACCTAAAACAGGCACGAAACAGCCGAAGCGGAGCAGTGAAATGATTACTCGTTTGTGTGATTTAAAGTCTTTATTTATGATTTAATGCAGCACCTGTATCAGTTAATACACACCGAGAAATCCGTGAACTATTATATAATATAAAACGATGCAGGTATAAATGTAGGCCAGGCAAAGCGAAGTGGGCCTAAGGTCACTGAGGGAGGAGACACACAGGACCACGTGGTCAAATCTACGCTTTTGACTTGCCGGTGCCAGTCGACGCGCCAGCATATCAGCACGTGACGAACTGTCTTGGCCCCGATTGGCTGCGAGCTTTCTGTAGGGCGACGAGGCTCAAGGCGAAACGGCGAAGAAGTCGAAGCTGTAAACAGCGACCAGCCAAACAACAACCAAGAATAATGCTGATTTGCAGGAAGGTAGCTACTGTAGCGCTTATTTAATAGTGTCAGGCATGTCATCGCAGATAACAGTCATCTCCTCTTGAACCCGAAGCGTCTTGTTCGCCAGGTTCTTACTCGATTTCTCCGGTCTACCTTAAAACGACCCGTAGCGGCGACGCACTGGCGCCTGCGCCTCAACGCTGCTGCCGCGCTGTTTAAGGTGGAACGGAAAGTTGCAGTAAGAAGCCAGCGTGCGCGTTATTACTTGATCTCTTATTACTGCTAATGTCGATTAAAATGTCTAATGCAGTAATATGAAGTGATTAAGATGGTTTGGAATTTCACAAAACAGGGTTTCGCAGTGAAGCTGCTAACCTAAGCCCAAAGCGAGGATCGTTCAGTAAACATGACCTTTCATCCTCTTGCTTGACTTTGAGCAAGTCAAGGAATAGGAGGAATGATTTCTTAGTAGTCAGGTGATTAACTGAGGAATCCTGTTTTATTATTTATATGTGGCAAGGTCGTGGTCACAAGGGGGGTGTGCAGGTAAGACTGTGCGTGTGCAGGTGCAAATATGTCAGCACTCAGATGTGTGTAAGTGTGGTCTTGAGCAGGGGGGCATATATTGGTTCCTGAAGGGCTGGTGTCCAGGACAGGTTGATCACCACCCTGCTCAAACACACCTGGTACAGCTCACCTGTTCATTGCCGAGTACAGTGAGTATGTTTTGATGGAGGGATCCACCAAACCGTGGAAAACATCTTTATGAAAACGGCAAAAGTGGACTTCATGAATATCTTTTTTATGTAAACAAGGCATTATATACACTGATCAGCCATAACATTAACACCACTGACAGGTGAAGTGAACAACATTGACGTTATTGTCTAGTTATTTCATTGCAGTGGCTTCTGTCAGGGGGGGTGGGGGTGTGGGATATATTAAGCACCAAGTGAACAGTCAGTTCTTGAAGTTGATGTGCTGTAATCAGGAGCATAAGGTTCTGAGATGTGATGTTCTAGATGAGAGTCCAAACGTATCCAGGACGGTAGGTCTTCTGGAGTGTTCCAGGTGTACAGTAGTTACCAAAAGTGATCCAACAAAGGAGAGCTGGTGGGAGGGTTATGGGCACCTAAGGCTCACTGATGCATGTGGCGAGTGAAGGCTAGCCCGTCTGGTCTGATCCCACTACTGTAGTTTAAAAAGTGAATGCTACTTAATATTAAGCAGGTGGTGTTAATGTTATGGCTGATCCGCGTGTTTTGTTTGCAGATTCTGCAGGTGGGTGTTCAGACGGGTTTGAGGTTTCAGAGCAGCGGGGCAGCGGCGGGAGCTCGAGCGGCCAGCGCAGTGAAGGGGTCCCATGGAGGAATCTCCTTTGGTAAGCTGGGGTATTGCAGTGTGTTGAGGGTCAACGCTGGGTTCCTGTCCCCTTAAATCTGCATGGACCTGATCGTTGTTTCTCCTCACCAACAGAACTAACCGACCAGCAGAAGGAATTCAAGGAGCTAGCCAGGAAGTTTTCTCGAGAGGAGATTATCCCAGTTGCGCCGGAATATGACCGAAGTGGGGAAGTGAGTTAAACCTTCTGAGGAGCTCGTCATTGATTTGTTGAACTGAATCTTCAGCTACTTTTAGATGATTTTCCTCCTGAACAGCAGGTCTGCTCTCTTTTCTAGTATCCAATTCCCCTGATCAGGAGGGCGTGGGAGCTGGGCCTGATCAACAGTCATATTCCAGAGGACTGTGGTACGTGAGTATGTGCTTAAAATAGATCCTTTTGCGTATGAATTGCTCACCAGCTCGATGTTGCCCTTGGTAACCAATTCCACTGTCACTGTCCCAGGTGGTCTGGGCCTCTCCAGCTTCGATGCTTGCCTCATCACTGAGGAGTTGGCGTACGGATGCTCAGGAGTGCAGACCGCTATTGAGGCTAACTCTCTCGGAGTAAGTCGGAGCTGATTCCGTCTAGTCCTGATCACGGAGCATCTCGGGGGAGATGTGGTGGGTCGGTGGGAGCTTTACAGGGGATTGCAGAAACATTCCCCTAAAGGGAACCTGGCTATCATCGCAGAGGGGAACTGCTGCCATTCCGTTCAGCATGATCTACTGTCACTAGGGTTTGTGGCCGGCTTTTACTTCCAACCAGATCATCCATAATTGGGGCTTCCTGCTCATTCGTCCTCAGACCAGTTTGACCACCACAGACCATCTCCATCTCCAAACAGGGGATGTTGTCCCTCTAGTTACAGGGTTTTACTGATGCCACCTTTATAAAATGAGACTCTATGGTTATTATTAGTGTTCTCCTCTAAGCGTGTTGAGCTGCCTGTTGCATTAGTAACAGTTCAAGAAGATGCACCGGAGCATTTACTTGTCCTGGAGGAAGCACCTGCTCACCTTCACCCATCCAATGTTGGTGGTGTCATGTAATTGGGGGAGTCCCAGCTAGTGGGTGGGTGGAAATGGAGACGACGAAACTGGAGAGAAAGTCCAGGCTTGGATCGAAACTAGGCCTGATGTTTGTTGGCTAAGCTGTAAATTAGGCTTTTTGAGAGACACACCTGAAATTTAACACGCAGTAAGCCCACCTGTCAATCAAACTGGATTAAACAGAGTGATGGTGACTTAAGAACAGTAGCACTTGGTAAAAACCATGAGGCCTGTGTGAGTTTACCTTATCCAGAGTGCTGAGCTGCATTGTGTGCGCCTGCTTTCCATCCTGATCTGCACTGTTTAAACACAGATCAGCCATAACATTAACACCACCTGCCTAACACTGTGTAGGCCCCTCCAGCTGCTGAAACAGCTCAGAAAGGGGTCAGAACACACAGTGCAGCACAGTCTATCAGAGTCAGCATCACTTTTTACCCCACAGTAGCTCTTCTGTGGGATCTGACCCGGAGCTAGCCTTCACTCCCCACACGCATCAGTGAGCCTTGGTTGCTCATGTCCCTGTTGATGATTCACCAGTTCTCCTTCCTTGGGTCACTGTTGGTAGGTACTGACTAAAGCACACCTGGAACACTCCACAAGACCTGCTGTTCTGGAAATGCTTAGACTCTGTTGTCTATTATAATTGTTGTTGTTGTTGTTGTTATTATTATTAACCATCATTGCCAGAGAAGCTGCTGTTCTCTTTTGACCTTTTAAATCCTGCAGAAGCTAAAAACGATGCTCTGTCTTACAGCAAATGCCAGTCATCATTGCTGGAAATGATGCTCAGAAGAAAAACTATTTGGGCAGGATGACTGAGGAGCCTCTGATGTGTGTAAGTGTTTATTTTGGCCTACGTGTTCTATAAGTATCACCCTCTGCCTGTGCAGGTTCAAGATCAGATAAACCTTAAATGGTTCCACAAATGGGAAATCTGCAGGTTCTGTAAATTAGCCACAATATGGTCATATTTTCATGATGACATCTGTAAGGAAACACCTTTTTTGAGGTATGATGGGTGCAGTCAGTACACCGAACCCCTGCATGCATCATAAAGATGGCCTGTACATAGGGATACACACATATGCCCCATACCCACATTAATATCTCTTTATGCCCATATGATCCGGACATGATTGCGCATCTTCACCTGTAAACAGCAGCCTGTATACAATAGCTGTGTAAAAAGCATGATAACAAAGAAGCTGATTGGATGGCAGCCCATTTTAACATATAAAATATATATAAATATATTTTAAATATTTGATAGGAAACATGTAATATTAAATAAAAAAATTTCAATAAATATTAAATATTTAAAAAATATATTTTAAATGTTGCTTAAATTTTGTCAGGCCTCAGAAAAACTGCATATATCACAAATACCTTGTAAATCAATTATGACATATTTGATCACATCGCCCATTGGAAATGGTGTATTGTGCTGTGTACGGTGTGTGTGCCAGGCATACTGTGTGACTGAGCCAGGAGCCGGATCGGATGTGGCTGGAATCAAGACTCGCGCTGTTAAGAAAGGAGATGAATACATCGTCAACGGCCAGAAAATGTGGATCACCAACGGAGGAAAAGCGAACTGGTGCGTTTGCTCATTAAGTAAGAGAGGGATCTATTGGGCAGCAAGTAAACAGTCAGTGCTTGAAGCTGAGCCACTTGGCAAAGCTCCTTATTGTGATGTTCTAGACAAGACGAGTCCGAGCGTCTCCAGAACGGCAGCTCTTGTGGAGTGTTCCAGGTGTGCAGTAGTTAGTACCTACCAACAGTGATCCAAGGAAGGACAACTGGGTCATGGGCACCCAAGGCTCACTGCTGCTTGTGGGGAATGAGGGCTACCCTGTCTAGTCTAATTCCACAGAAGAGCTGCTGTGGTGTAAAAAGTGATGCTGATTCTGATAAAAAGGGGTCAGAACACACAGTGCACCACAGTCAGAGCTGCTTCAGACTTACTCACTCCATATTAGGCAGGTGGTGTTAATGTGTATCGTACAAATCTAAAAATACATGGTTTGCTCATGCGTTTAGGTATTTTTTGCTCACCCGCACGGACCCTGACCCTAAGTGCCCAGCCAGTAAAGCTTTCACAGGCTTCATCGTAGAGGCCGACACGCCTGGAATTCAGCTGGGCAGGAAGGTAAGAACCGTTCGGCCTCCGAATAGAGCCTGATGAAAGCTGGGAATGCACTCACTGCCTTGCGATCGTCCTTGTTGTTTCCACAGGAGATGAACATGGGCCAGAGATGCTCCGACACACGGGGAATCACCTTTGAGGATGTGAGAATTCCCAAGGAGAACGTCCTGATCGGAGAGGGGGCGGGATTTAAGATTGCCATGGGAGCATTCGACAAGACCAGACCTCCAGTAAGGGCTTCTCTGCTCTAAGAGTGATCATTTTAACTCAGGAGATGTGGAGATGTTCAGTGATCTCTGATAGACTTATGTGGTTTCTCACCCTGCACGACCCTTATCTGTAAGCCTGGACAAGAACATGCCTGAATCTGTTTTTATGCTCCGTGTGTGTTTCAGGTTGCTGCAGGTGCAACAGGACTGGCCCAGAGAGCTCTGGACGAGGCCACCAAGTACGCCATGGAGAGGAAGACGTTTGGCAGGTTTATTGCTGAGGTGAGGTAGCTGTTTATTTAAGGGAGGGGGAGGAGCAGCTTCCTCTTATTTATTTTAAAAGTTTAAAATTAAAAAAAAAGTATATTTATTTTAATTTAAATACATTGAAATAAAAAAACTTTCCTAAAATATATTTCACATAGTGAAGCCATTAACTAGGTTCCAGAGTAGTACAGGTGCACCATAAGCCTATAGATTAGTGGATTAAATTGCCTGTCAATCTCAATTAATATTTATTTATTAATATTAATAAAACTTCCAACTAACTATGTAATGTCCTCCCTTTCTGCCAAAAAATTTAAAATTCCATATATGTCATATGAGTTGTACACATATTTTGCATTTAAACAAAATACCCCCTATACATGTGTGGATTAGTCTTTTAGAATAAACAATAGATCCACATCGCCCTCTACGGTTCCTGGTGTGTATTACAGTCTGTCAGAATGACTGGATTTTACTACTACTACAACAACCACCACAACAACCACCACCTTGCATAGGTTTAAACGTAGCGCTGCTTTACATTATGCTAAAGAACACGTCAAGTAAAACCAACGAGTAAAAGTACCAAAGTAAATTGTAGTCGTTTATAAAATAAAGCTTAAAGAGTTTATGGTTTTTAAGAGAAAATGAGAATTTTTATATAAAATGAAAATTATATATGAAAAAAATTAAAGAATAGAATAACAAATTAGCAGAAAGCTCGGCTAAATAAAAGGTTTTATACTTTGTAAAAGTATTATCTCTGTAACACATTAGCAGTTAATATATTCATCAGGCACCCAAAGTTTTGGTGTAATAAATGAGAGGTGCTTCATAACATGACCATTATTAAGTTATTTTTAAATGAAACAATAGGAATTATCGCCCCCTGTGCTTCCTGTTGTGTATTACAGTGTATCAGAATGATCGTATGGATAATATGAGCATTTTACAGGGCTTTTGCTTTTAAGTAAATTAGATTTTTTTCGTATAAACAATGCCACTGAGACCGACGTGACTGTTGCAGCCCTAATAGGGGAGTTCGTAGCCACTATGTTTGATTTCTCAGCTGTTTAACACTTGCTTTCTTGTCCCCCAGCACCAGGCAGTTTCCTTCATGCTGGCAGAGATGGCCATGAAGGTGGAGCTGGCCAGGCTGGCTTATCAGAGAGCAGCCTGGGAAGTGGACGAGGGCCGAAAGAACACTTACTACGCTTCCATTGCCAAAGCCTTCGCTGGGGATATCGCCAACCAGGTCGCAAGTGATGCCGTCCAGATTTTCGGTGGGAATGGATTCAACAGCGAATACCCTGTGGAGAAACTGATGAGAGATGCGAAGATTTATCAGGTCAGAAAAGTAGGGTGTGATGCCCCCACATCTTTCTGGATGATGATTAAAGGGCCCATATCATTTCAATCAGAATTTGTCTTTATGGTTTTTTTTTGGTTTTTTTTTACATAGTTTGTACATTTAAGTTTAAAAATGAACCTCTGGTCCATATAGGCTATTTATTTTCTGCTAAACTGCAGAAACTTACTTTGTGATGTCACAAAAACACACTAAAGTACAGTCACCTATTCAGTCTTCGGATAGTGACATCAAGTACCTGTACTAAGTGAATAAGAGATGCTGTCCAGGGTTGTGTTCTCTGCATAACTGCAGTATATTCAGTTGTTCTCTGCACTGTTATGTATGGGAACCCACTTCTGCCACTCAAAACAGAACAAAATGTCATATTCCAGAAAAGTCTTCTCAGACATTCAGAGAAAATGACTAATAATTGTCATATTAAGACGTACTGTCTCAAAATAGAGACTGTATGCCGTAGTGACTAATATCTCATAGTTACAATACGCTCTTATTTTGACATAGTAAGTCAATATCCAATGAGTGGAACCAAGTGTTGCTTACTTCTAAGCAAGAAGTAAGTGTTTCTAATCAAGTGGCCAGAGGAGTGTAGGTTTAATCCTCATCCTGGTTCTACCATTAAAAAAAAGGCAATTTATTAAATCATCATAGTGAGAGTTTTTCATTTTATATGTATTATCTCATTATTATGACTTTTATTATGACATGCTTTCTTAATTTTGACGCTATTCACTTACTATGTCATAATAAGAGTCTTGTAACTGTTGGATATACATTTTATGCTAACCTGCAGAAACAGCCTTGTTTTTGACTTTGTGAGGTCACAAAGACACATCGAAATACAGTCGCCTATTCAGTCTACACCAGTCTGTCCTTCACACTGGAGCTATAAAGAGTGTTTCCGCACAGGCTGCCTTTTGAATGAGGCACGCTACAGGGCAACCAATCAGAACAGAGGTCATTTACATGAATCAGTCTTAAAGGAGCAGTAGCACAAACTGATATGGCAGTTTTGGGTACAGAAAAACACATAAATGTAGAAATATAGGCTCTTTAATGAACTCAATTCTACAGGATCTGCACACGTCTTGTGCTTAACATCAGTTTGGTTTGGTTTGTCCTGGAAAAAAACACTTTTTTTTCACAGCTGTGTATCTCTTTTTTTTTTTTCAGATCTATGAAGGAACCGCCCAAATCCAGAGGCTCATCATCGCACGAGAGCACCTCGGGAAGTATAAGCAGTGAACGTCCCCAGCAGGAGCACTTTCGTTAGGGATTAACGTGTTAACATGGCTCTAAATCATCATAGATCAGGTGGAATTGTTTAAGAGCCTCTGTTCAATATTCAGCCCCACATGTCTCTCATGATTCATTGTGACTGCTCTTTGTCTCGACGCACATGTAAAAATGCCACACGATCTAAATGTCGGCAGATACGAATGGGGGGGGGCTTCCGTCTTCTGCGCCTTAAAGGCTTTTATACAGGTGAATGTTATTTGTTGGGTGGACCTCGCGGTTGCTATAGAGGACGCCGACGCCAGCCTTAACCATGTGTGCTCGTCTTCAGCACGTTTGTATGTTATGTAGAACAGATGACGTCAGTTAAACTGAACAAAACGGCTCGAATGACACCGAACAGGTGAGGTGTGTGTTTTTCTAGCTGGTGCATCTTCCACGAAAATAAAGAACAATGCAGTCTGTGAAATAACTTACTGTCGCCCTATTATTTTTTTGTTGTGTTCTTTATTTTGGTAAAGTGAGGAAAAAAACGTTTGAAGTGAGCGAATGATTGTCTTGGTCTTGTGGAGTGTTCCAGGTGTGCAGTATTTAGTACTTACCAGATGTGATCTAAGGAAGGACAACTGGTGAATTATCAGCAGTGTCATGGGCACCCAAGGCTCACTGATGCATGTGGGGAGTGGGGGCTATCCCGTTTGGTCTGAAAATAATGAGGTCTGTTTATTACAAAATTGTCATGCAGTGTAAAATGAACATTGTGTTCACAGATGGAAAACATATACTAGTGTAAATGTATAATATAAATGTAAAGAAAATAGAAGTACATGGTGTTTTTCGGTTAATGATGTCAGGTACCTATAAAAAGTGAGTAAAAGTTGCTGTCCAGAGTTGTGTTCCCTGTATAACTGCAGTATATCCAGCCTTTCTCTGCAGTTATGTATGGAAACCCGCTTTCAAATTCTGAGCAAATGACTAATAATTGTCATAATTAAGACGTACTGTCTTAAAATAATGACCAATATTCCATAGTTACAAGACACTTATTATGACATAGTAAGTCAATACCCAGGGAGTGGAAGCATAAAGTATGTGTTTCTAATAAAGTGTCCAGAGGAGTGTAGATTTAATACTCATCCTGGTTCTAGCATTTTAAAAATGGGCAATTTATTAAACCATAGTAGTGAGAAAGTTTCCTGTTATATGTGTATCACCTCAATTATGAAAATCTCATTCTCTGTGCTATCTCAATTTTGATGATTTTGACTTACTATGTCGTCAGTGTCTTGTAACTATGGGACAGTCATTATGAGAAGTCAACATTGAGATAGCATGTCATAATAACGAGATAGCGTGTCGTAATTATCAGATAATAAATATAAAATATCAGCTTTCTCGCTGTTACGATTTAATAAAGTGCTTCTTTTTGAAATTGGTGGAACCATGGTTCCACAGTTACGTTCTAGTCTTTAGGTTTTCCGCTTGAACTGATACGCGGCCAGGGTGTGAGTTATGGCAAAGCAGCATAATATAAAGAAATTAAGTCCCTTTTTATTGAATAAACCTTTAGTAAATGGTAAAGATATAAACACGATTGTTTGAAATCACCGAAGAACGCGCAGCTGCTCTACGCGCGCCTCTCGCTTTCGTAACTTCGCGAATCGTCCTCGACGGGCACCCGTAGTGACACAGCTGCCGTGAAGCTGCTAGCGTTAGCCTTAGCCTTAGCTGTGAACCAGGATGGTAAGTGATGGCTTATTACCGCTATTATCCTGTTTATCGCTGTTTTTGTTGTTGAAGATTATCTGATTTTATGTTTATTATTTACATGACAAGTTACACGTGTAAAAATGAAGGTTTGGTAATGTAGCAGATGAAGTCGTTTATTCCGATAATATTTTAGTGAAGCTGGAAGGGAACGGGCTTGTTGACTTTACACTTTTATCGTTTTATTACTTCGTAAAAGTCCAGAGACCCTCTCTCTTTGTTGAAAGAGAATGAGAATTTAATCTACACACCCCTGGCCACTTTATCGGAAACCCCTCCCTGCAGCTCCTCCTTGTTGATGTGCTGTAAGGTGTTTCTATTAAAGTGGCCAGTGTGTGAAAGCACAAGGAAGGTGCTTCTAATAAAATGGCCATTACTTAATGCTTTATTTTTTAGTGCCAACTGAACACAGCAGCTGCTCTTTACCTTGTGTGAACAGAAAGAGAATACACATGGCCCCAACTTTCTTGGAATTAAAGGCAGTCAGCTGCCTCTGCAGTAAGTCAAGTCAAGTAGGTTTTTATTGTCATTTCTACCAAATTCACAGTACATAGTGGTGAATTCGGCCCAAGGTCCCTTAAACTCCTTAAACAGATCATTTTAGACTGAACAAATCTCTTCGCTCCTGTGTTCGTCTCCAATCAAGATCACAATGTAAAAAGGTCACGCTTTTCAACGGTACTGCGGTCTACTGGGTCACACACACACAGTATTGTGAATTCGTATACAGTCTTTGACTGACCATCATTCATTGTTTAGAGAACTTCAATGCCA